>CAUYQV010056019.1:0-18007 GCA_963574575.1 Galagoides demidoff | reverse complement strand
TGGATGGGTACTCTGCATGTATTTTCTCCCCTTCTGTATGTTTTCTCTTTGCTCTGTTGATTGTTTCCTGTGTTTTGCAGAAGTTCTTTTTAGCTTGATGTGATCCCATTTGTCTATTTTTATTTTTGTTGCTTATGTTTTTGAGGTCTCACCCCAAAAAGTCTTTATTTTTTTGCTTTTTTTTAAGACAGAGTCTCATTATGTCGCCCTTGGTAGAGTGATGTGGTATCATAGCTCACAGCAACCTCAAACTCTTGGGCATAAGAGATTCTCTTGTCTTGGCCCCCCAAGTAGCTGGGACTACAGGCACCTGGCTATTTTTCTGTTGTAGTTGTCGTTGTTTAGCTGGGCTGGACTTGAACCTGCCAGCCTCAGTGTATGTGGCCAGCGCCCTATCTACTGAGCTACGAGCACAGCTCCTTACCCCTCAAAAAATCTTTGCCCAGACCCAGACCTGCATCCTGAAGTGCCTCCTCCTGTAGTTTCAATCATTAATACATTCTGCATTGATTTGTGTGTGGTGATGAGGGGTCTACTGTCATTCTTCAGCGTATGGATATCCAGTTTTCCCAGCCACCATTTATCCAGTGCGTCCTTTCTCCAGTACATGCTTTTGGCACTCTTGTTGAAAATGACTTAGCTGTAAATACGTGGATTTACTTTTGGGTTCTCTGTTCTGTTCCATTGGTTTTGTGTCTCTTTTTTTGCCAGTGTCATGCTGTTTGGGGTACTCTTGCTTTATAATATATTTGGAAGTAGTGAGACGTCTCCAGCTGTGTTTTTTTTACATAGGATTGTTTTGGTTATTTGGGGTCTTTTGTAGTTACCATACAAATTTTAGGCTCTTTTTCTATTTTTGTGTTTTGATAGAGACTGTATTGAATCTGCAGCTCACTTTGGACAGTTTAATATTAAGTCTTATAATTTATAAGCATGGGATCTTTCTACTTTTTGTGTGTCCTCTTTACCTCTTTAAACTCTTTCAACAGCATTTTATAGTTTTCATTGTAAAGATCTTTATTTTTGTAGCTATTATAAATGAAATTATTTTCTTGATTTCTGTTTTGGATTGTTTGCTGTTGGTGTATAACACACATATAAATGCTACTGACTTTTTTTTTTTTTTGAGACACAGTCTCTCACTTTGTTACCCTCGATAGAGTGCCATGGCGTCACAGCTCACAGCAACCTCAAACTCTTGGGCTTAAGTGATTCTCTTGTCTTAGCCTCTCTGTAGCTGGGACTATAGGCGCCCACTGCAACGCCTGGTCTTGAACTCCTGAGCTCAAGGATTTCTTCCCAGAGTGCTAGGATTACAGGCATGAGCCTCTGTGCCCTGCCTTATGCTACTGACTTTTTAGTTTTGATTTTGTTTTCTCCAACTTTATGGAATTCCTTTATTTGTTCTAAAAGTTCTTTGGTAGAGTCTTCAAGTTTTTTTAAGTATGAGATCATATTGTTGGTGAACAAAGATGGTTTGACTAATTCCTTCTAATTTGGATGCCTTTTATTTCTTTTCCCTAATTGTTCTGGGTAGACCTGCTAGTATTACGCCGAGTAGGAGTAAAAGTGGGCGGCATCCTTTTCTTGTTCAGTTCTTACCTGAGGGGATTTCAGCTTTTCCCCTTCAAAATGGTGTTAGCTGTGGGTTTGTCATATATGGCCTTATTGTTCTGAGACGTTACTTCTATACCCCAGTTTGTTGAGGGTTTTATCATGAAGGGATATTGAATTTTGCTGAATGCTTTTTCAGCATCTGTTGAAATGATCATGTGATTTTTGTTCTTGATTCAGTTCATGTGGTATCTCATGGATTGATTTGCACATATTAAACCATCCTTGCATCTCTGCGATGAGTCTCAGTTGGTCATGCAGAACAGTCTTTCTGACGTGTTTTGCTGAGGGTGTGTACACCTGTGCTCAGCGGTGACGCTGGCTTGTGGTTGTCTGCCTTTGTTGCATCCTTGTCTGGTTTTGGCATCAGGGGAATGCATCTCCTTAGTCATTTAAGTTATAAAATGTCATTGGTCTTTACTCTCATAGTTTATTATTTACACTTTTGTTATTTACCCCCACAACTGTGAGACCCCAGAATGAACCAAGTTTTTGCTAGTTGCAAGTGCAATGAGATGACTTTCGCATTCTTCCTGCACATTACGAAAATATGATACTTGCCTTTTTTTCTTACAGTGCAGGGTGATCCTTGACTTCTCCCATATTCTTCCCTACCCTCCACTTCTGAGGAACTTGCACATTATTATATGTCTAGTTTTTGAGACGTTCATTAGCCAAAGAACAGATAAAATTTACCTTGCATGTATACGATGAACAAGTGTGTGTGGCTAAACAGTTCAGATCCCAAGGTTAGTCAGTTCTAAAGTTCTCTTAAGTATGCGCGTGGGGTTTTAATGCTTTCATTTAATTGACATTTGGTGAATGTCAGTTTACCCTTTTTAAAGTTGTTAGGTTTT
Organism: Galagoides demidoff; assembly: GCA_963574575.1. Lineage (NCBI taxonomy): Eukaryota > Metazoa > Chordata > Mammalia > Primates > Galagidae > Galagoides > Galagoides demidoff. The sequence continues at coordinate 15,536 of CAUYQV010056019.1, read as the reverse complement.
ATAACTTTAACATGTACGTATATTGAAGTCATGGTATTTTATATGTGATTTTTTTTCTTCTTTTATAGAGTGAGTCTTTGGTGGTTTGTGATGTTGCTGAAGATTTAGTGGAAAAGCTGAGAAAATTTCGTTTTCGCAAAGAAACGAACAATGCTGCCATTATAAGTAAGCTAAAAGTGATCGCCTCAGAGTTACATGGTCTCAGTTTGCTTTTTCTTATTTACATTGAATAAGCTGAACATTGTTGGGCATAGAACTTTAGAAAGTAATGTTGTCTCTTTAGTTTCACACTCCTCCCCCAAAGATCATTTTTCAAAATAAGTAACAGCTAATTCTGGTGTCACAGAACAGAGGCAGAGTGTCCTGCTTCCCCATGGTTCTCTCAGTCCCCTGCACAGTTCTAGATTTTTCTTGGTCCCCTGGGGAATGAGGATTCTCATTTGTGGTCACCTATCCAACTCCACCCTTCTTGGGGAACTTAAAAATAGCCTGACCGTTCATCTTCAACCAGAAATCTTTGCTTCTGGCTGGGCGCGGTGGCTTACACCTGTAATCCTAGCATTCTGGGAGGCCAAGATGGGTGGATCGCCTAAGCTCAAGGGTTTGAGACTGGCCTGAGCCAGAGCGAGACCTTGTCTCTAAAAATAGGTGGGCGTTGTGGTGGGCGCCTGTGGTCCCAGCTACTTGGGAGGCTGAGGCAAGAGAATCACTTGAGCCCAAGAATTGGAGGTTGCTTTAAGCTACAGTGTCACAGCACTCTACCCAGGGTAACCAAAAAAAAAAAAAGAAAGAAAGGAAAAGAAAGCTTTGCTTCTACCTTACAATGGTGAAGTTCAACATTATGTATAAAGTGACTTAGGGGCTTACTCCAGTTCTAGACCCGAACTCTAGTTTCATGTAGAGTGCTTTTAAGTGTTACTGTCCTCTGAAAATGGAAGGAAGGATTTGCATGTCACCTCTTTCACCCTGAGTTCTATCTAACCTCTGAAGATTTTTTGCACGTTAGTAGGTAATATTAATATGTGGGTAGTGATCTAGAAAGGTGAAAAGACATGAGAGGGTGCAGGTGTAAAACTCTGTATAGACGGCACTGAACAGAGATGGACCAGCAGATGCTACTTACCAGAGTGACAGCTCGTCGTGAGTCTGGTGTTATTACAGTAAATACTGTGATGTCATTGTACAGTTCTTAGAAGTGAAACTGTCTGTCAGTGCCTTTTTACTGCAGAAGATAAAGCTATTTGAGATTTTATTGTATCTCAAGGAATTACTGTGAAATGAGTACAGAACCAAACGTGGTCAACAGACTAATGGGATGGAAATGAGACATAGATTATTTAAAGTTGCTGTGATTGGCTTTGGGTTTTATTAGGTAGATACCACTGCCGCTTGGGTATTTACTTTCTCAGAATGGAACACACCACGAAGTCCTCACTCTGCAGAAGGGGGGAGTTTTGAAGTTTCTTCATCCTGATCCTGGGTTCCCATTTTTCCTCTCAGTTCTAACAGTGTTGTGTAGATAGATACCAGTCTCAATCTCAGTTAACCCTTTCAGACTGTTTTCTGATTATTTAGGAAGTTGTGTTTGAGTTATAAAGTTCTTCATATACACAGGAAATACCGGGAGTTGACATAGAGTTCTAAATGAGCAAACCAGGTCTTAGAAATTGTGGGTAAAAGCTTTTGAAAGTCAGCTGCTTAAAAAGCAGAACTGGCTAATAGATCATAAATTAAAACTGCAACTGAATTGTGTGCATGTATTTCTTGATGTTTTAATTTTAGATGCCCCCCAAAAGGCTGAGACTCTGTGAGTTGGGTAGATCCAGATCACATTACACTCACAGTTTATATTTTTATTTGTTTATATTTTATTTTATTTTAGTGAAGATTGACAAAGATAAACGCCTGGTGGTGCTGGATGAGGAGCTTGAGGTTTGTTCACTGAATTAAGTACAATTTTATAGTTAAGCAATTTCTGTTACTCCAAAGACACTCTGTTATTTACATGTACTTCTAAAATGAGTTCTGATGCTTCTTTAAATACATACTCATTATGCATGACAAGCATGTGCTAATTAATGATAAAATATTGTGTTGCTAACTTAATTACCTTCTTTAATGAAATGCGGTGTAATAACTGGTAGAAGTTAGGGCTATAGGCCCAGTAAGAAGTGAGTCAACTTTGTAACTTGATTCTAAGTTGCTTAGCTAGTAATTAAAACCTAAAACCCTGCAACTTCAGTATTTGGTTTGACAAGTTAAGTAACTAATTTAGAGTAAAAAGAAATTAATTTTCTTTTCTGAAACTGGACACTGTTTCTGCTCTAAGGTGTCAGCTTATGCCATCCAGGGTTTCCTGGCGCTGGAGTGTGACACAGGTTCTGCCTTGCAGCCCAGTGCCTGGTTCATCAATGGAACCAGACCGAGTGGCTGCAGGCTGTGATGGGACTGAGAGTCGAGTGACTCCGGTTTCTGTGCGATTTAGTGAAATGCACTTTGACCGTGTGGCGGGTAGTGATGAATCTATAACTGAGTAGAATGGGCGCTGGGTGTTTCTCTTCAGGACTTACGGTAAGGAAAGGTTTAAAGTTGCTTTCTCTGTATTGCCAGGGCATTTCACCAGATGAACTTAAAGATGAACTACCTGAACGACAACCTCGATATCCTTGTCTTGGTGCTTTAAAGATTGGTTTCTTTACTGGTCAGAATTTCATTTATGAGCTCATTTGTTAAGCTTTTGTAAGACAAACGGTTTAAAAGATACCCTTCCATGTCATGATCACAGACGTAGGCGTATGTTGAACTAAGGGAGGAGAAAAGTTGACGTATTAGTGGGATGAATCATTTTTGTAAACAGTTCTGTTTATTATATAATGTATGTAGAATAAAAATTCGTTAGAAAAAATATAAATTTAAAAACATTTCTTTTTGGGAGATTGTATGATTTTATAACTTATCTTTGGGGCCCATTTGTAATTTCAAAGAAAGATAATGAAAAGTGGAGGTGTGGCCTGAGTCAGTAGGACAGTGCTCTCTCGGGGGGGTCGGTGAGCACCAGCCTCAGAAAACAGTAACTGTAGTTTCTTTAACTTGAGAAAAACCTTCATAGTGTATAGTTACAAATATCAGCATGATGATGGGAGAGTTTCATATCCTCTGTGCTTTATTTTCTCCAGTCCTGTTGGTAAGTAAATTTCTTTAAATTATGCATATTTGGCTCTTAATCCAGTTAAACTTTTTATACTAGGAAAATTTCATGCTCCTTTTAAAGGTGAAAGGTGTTGAATAACGTAAATTGAGGAGGGTGCGTCCTTGGAACGAAGTTACTGTAAAACATCATCTCTGGACTTAGAACTTGTTTTTTTCCATAGGATAAATTCCTAAAGATGTAATTGTTGAGTCAAATCATATATATATTTTAAGGATGTTGAAATGAAATGACATTTTTTAGATATCAGAAGTATATTTCCTTACGTATTTTAATGTTGTTTATAAGTATGCAAACTTCATATATAATCATGATACATATTTGTGTTAATCTTCTAAATGGTAATTACCAGTGATGTGCCTATAATCTTGAAAGCGGTGCCAGGGCAGCTTATACTGGGTGTTAAAGTGGGTCATTGGCATTTAAGGACGCTGTTATCAGCAGAACTGCTACTACCACTGTCAAGCCCACAATAAGGACTTAGTAGATTCTTCTTGAACATTGTTATTTGTGTCATTTACTTAGCACTTAAAGGATATTGCAGTGTGCTTTTAACTTAATATGTTGCAGAATGTAACTTCTTTTCAGAACAGATTTCCCAGCCTGCTGGGCCATATATGCCAAAACCAGTACACCAAAACCTTATGTTTTCGGCATCCATAAAATTAATATTGATAGTGTCAATTAAGATAATGCTGAAAAGTTTTTAAGTGTTGTTTGTAAGATTTGAAAAGTCAGACCTGTAGAGGTCTCGAGTTGCTTGTTTTTGCTGAGCCATAGACTTGTTTGTTTATAATTTAGCTGTGTCTCTTTGTGCAGGCCGTATGCGGTACATCAGACTCACAATACAACCTGTGCACATACTGTGCATTTAGGAGCAAAGGAAATCCTGACTGTCATTTTAAAAACTAATAATAATGGAAACGTATCACTTCTTCAGAATCGACATCTTATTTGCACACTAATCTCTTTTCCAGGGTGTAAGCCTGAACAGCAGATGATGTATGCTGGGAGTAAGAACAAGCTGGTCCAGACAGCCGAGCTCACCAAGGTGGGATTCTGTTTGCCTTGCTTGTTGAGACAGTATTTTCCCTTAGTGTGTAGAGCAGTAGCTAAAATAGTCTGAAGGGTAAGTATTTTTAGTGCTGGTGAAGGTTATCATACTAGAGCAGTAAATTAATCAAAGCTTTTTGTTAGTTGGAAATAGACTGATGGAAGTCTGATGAACCAAAATGTGTTTTTATTTAGAGTTCTTTATTTCTTGTAATATAATTTCTAATAGATAAAGGTCACCATGAAGGCTGCTCTGAGCCTTTTACCATAGTCTAAGATGAACCACGTTTGTGCTGGTTCATTTGTATCACACAGTTAATTGTTTCCCAACATGAAATTAAATTGTTAAGGATATTAATAATGTTAGATATTCTAGATATGAATACTTCCTTTAAGATTTAACATGTTCCTATTGTTTTATGTTATTTTTGAAGGTAAAAGGTTGAGATTTAACTTGCTCTCAAACTTTAACTTGTGCATATTAGTTTAAGTTATACATTTAAGATTTTGAAATAGAATGTAATTATTACTAACACAGTATGAAACAGTATTTCCTTTCAGGTTTTATTTTAAGACTCTGTAGCATCTGTATTTTCCCCTTGAGTGCTTGATCATCAACTCAGGGACTGGAGTGCCCTCTGCCCACATGATTGTCCTTGTTACCAGCACTGCAGAGACACTGCTTTTTCCTTACTTGTACCATAGGAAGACCCTGGCGTTGCTAGAGTCACATGTTAACAATTTACAAGTTACTTTTACAAATAATCCTGAGTTTTTACAACAGCCTTGTGAGGTTGGTGGTGGTGGTCCCATTCTGGAGACAGGGAAACAGGTTCAGAGGGTGAATGACTTGCCCAGAGTTGCATAACAGTAAATGACAGAGCTATTATTTTAACTCACATCTGGCTCCAAATCCCAGCCTTTCTGCTATGACACAAGGTCTCTTTCTAGCTATTATACTTTCTGGGCCTATTTTAATTCACATTCTTGCTGGAGACTTGTAGCTGTGACCTTTTTCCCCATCCTTATCAGCAGGCTACATCTGGTATTAACATGTGGCATGGCTGTGGAGAACCTCAGTGTATCTTCCTCCAAGTCCTAACTAGATTGATTTTAGATAGCAATTATTGAGGTGTCTCTGCAGATTTACAGAACTGTTCTTTTAGAATGTTTATAGATTTGTGCTTTTAAGAGAGTTTTGGCTTTCTGCAATCTTGGTTGCTAAACTTTGGTAACAGCATTTAGAATTTAAAAGAAATAAAGTATTGCGTCATGATTAATATGAAAAGAAACAGACTTTGGTATGATACTCCATTATATAATATGTTATCTTTTTTTTTTTTTTTAAAGAATGTCAGAGTATGACCTAAGTGTTTTTCTTTAAGGTATTTGAAATAAGAAATACGGAAGACCTAACTGAAGAATGGTTACGTGAGAAACTTGGATTTTTCCACTAATGTGAACTTCTGTGTTTCTGAAGTATTTATGTATTAACCTGACCATACTGGAATCAGACATAAATACTTATTTATGCCGAAAAATGCACTGTTACTTACAAGTTTGTTTCCTGCAGTAAAGAAAAATCGTTCATTTGTGCAAAGTTTGAACAAAGAGGAAATCATCTTCATAGTAATGAAACTTGGTGAAGTGTTTCCTTACACTTGTCATTGTTAGGTGGACTGCTTTCTCCAGGGAAGTTTTGCACTCTGTGACTAATTTCTATAACCTAGAGTTCAGAATTTGTTACTCTTTACAGACACCATTGGAAAGTGGATATTAGATTGTAAGAGACAACAGTTGCCTCCTTTTAACAGATACTGGATATTAGCAGTTTATGTATGAAAATAACACATTATCACATGTCAAATCATTGAAATTAATTTAGGGTCAAAGACTCGAATGACCCTGTATTGAGCCATGAGTAATTTACGTAGTGTAACTTGCACTACAAGACATTTCTCATCAATTCCGTGTCTTCTTTGGTTTCCTATTGTTTTAAAATCATGTCTGGAAACTGGTTCATCACTCACTCATTCTTAAGATCTGGGAGTTAGATTTAGGTTTTCTTGTTATGGAAAGTAGCATTTTAGTCTTAGAAATTGGTGGGTGGTAATAATCAAGGGCTTTATTCCTGGTTATGTCATTTCTAGATAGTTTTGAATGTAGGTGAATAACACTTTATTTATAAAGCACCTCCTACTGTCCTGTGAACACTAATTACTTTAAATGTGTTAATACTGTGCCTTTGATTTGTTAGCTTTAAAGTTAGTTTAAGACTTTTACACTGCCAGTATTCCAGATTTGGTGAAATTAATACTTTTTTAAAGGGTCCAAGTAAAATAATTTTTTAATGTGTATATCTGAAATTTGTAATAAAATCAATTTCCTATTTTAAAATTCCAGCTATCTGCTTGCATTGGTGAATCACATACATGGCAGTTGAGAGTTATAAATTTGGGCATACTTATGATTAGTTTTGTGCCATGGGGGGAAAAATTGTTTACCTTAAAACTTTGGCTGTAGTTAATAACATTAACTTACTAGTAGAAATCACATTTTACATCCTAAATGTAAGGAGATACATATTCTAGACTGGCAACCTGAGTGGCTAACATGTGTCTTATTAGACGATGGCATCCTTGGCATAAAGCAGGGATTCTACTACTTGGCACACTTTTAAGAACGTTCAAGTAACTGTTTAACATTAACTTGGTAATAGATCTAGAGGCTCTAAAGACTAACCAAGTTTGGTGGGTGAATTCTTTTTTTTTAAGCCAAATTTTATTTGAATCTAAAAACAATGCTTATGAAACTTTAAAAGTTCCAAAGGTCCCAAATTACTGAAGTTCCGTACACAGTTACAGGTAGGTGCTGGCTGTGGTGACCCGGTCCCTAAAGGCTCATTTCTGTGCATTCCCACTCTAGCAAGCTTAACGGTAAAAACGCCTAGGGCTGTGATCGTTGATCCACTCGAGTCCAACGGTTCTCAACCTGTGGGTTGTGACCCACAGGAACTGTATAAAGGGTTGTGGCATTAGGAAGGTTGAGAACCACTGCACTGGACAAAACCGTGGTGTCAGAGGGGTTCCATAAAATGAGAACTATTTCCAGAGCCATGATTAATAACCCCAAAAGGAACAGGCACTCAGGGAGAGACAAGCATCGTAGCCTAATCCTCAGATCATAAACTTGGACAGGCTGGTCCATTGTGATTTTTTTCCCATCTTTTGGAGGTTTCCCGGCTATATTGGATACACCTCCTTTTCCAGCACAGGACGCCACTTCAACTTGGTTGGGTTGCTCCTAGCACACCTGTTCAAGTTTGGGTTGTTACTGAATTTGCAATAGAACGCTTGGTATAAAAGCAGCTTTTTAGTTATAAAGTCAGAACTGGTTCCCTGAAACAGCCAGACGCCCTTCAAGATAAAACGTCCTTGATGAATTACTATATTGACAATATTTTAGTCATTTCAGAACTAGCAAAGACATTTTTTATGTCGGTATATTTTTCATTCATGTGTTCTTTTTATTTTTTAGTTTCTGTGCCAACTTCAGTAAAGAGGTAAAGATAGTTGGAATTTTCACAATATTGAATAGAGCATCTTCTGTCCCCAGCGCTGTTAGGCTTCACGGTTTAGAGTCAGGAAGCCACGGGAAGTTAGTTAGAGTTGAGGAAGTGTTGGACTGGGTGTTGGGTTGTTGAATGGAAAGGGTCTTTGGTTCCAATCTCCAGAGAGGGAGAAGACTCATCCAGGAAGTTAAAAATTCTTCAGACAGGTACTTTGATAATGGAAATAACTTGTTCTCTGAAGTGCAGATGGAACCCGAGTAAGTGGGGTGTCCATTGTTTTGAAGGAAGGAGATGAGAGTGAGAGGCTGCAGGCGCTGCGTGGTGGGTTTCTGGTGAGGTCCTTATTGTGTCTTGCATGCCGAGCTTTATTTTTTAATTTGAAAGTCCTCCATGCTGTCAGGTAACACTGACCTGGTGTATGTGGCACTCTAGCTCCCCTATTCTTTAACAGGAGCAGAGAGCTGTGACAGACCACGCTTTCTAAGCTTGCCAGACTCCTTATCCGTAGCGTATTTTGCAAGACAACAGCTTGAGGTTCTTCCATCATCAGGACATTCTTATTTCGTATGTCCTATAGAAGGTTTCCAAGTCCCATGCTTTACAGAGCTCTCAGACAGTTAGTGGATTTCCCTTCCTCTAACTAAATTGTGTGTTCTTTTCAAGTATATTTCCCATTCAATCTCTTTTCTGCCTCCCCTAAATAGTAACTCCAGATTTCCTAATGCCAGTCTTTACATTCCATATCTTTCTGGTACAACCATTCCCCTACAGCCTTAAATCTTCATCTTTGTGTCAGCAACTTTTTTTCCCGGGACCGTTCTTCACGGTCTTCTACGTCAACATTAGTTTGAAATTCTTGGCCTTGCAACGTCAAAATAGGACCAACTAACAATCGCAGTATTATTTCGTATAGGCTTTGTGGCAACATAAATGACATGTGAAGAAAACTGTTCTCAGGTTATTGTGCTGAAATTCCAAACTGTCTGAATTGTGAATAGTAATTACATTGTTCTGGTATTGAAGCAATTACGTTTGGAAAAAAGTTGGTTGACTGTTTTTGTTTGACTTCTAAAATAAATGTTCAAATTGTCTATTTCTAAAAAGTTTACTAAATGCCTAGGGCAGTTGAACATACTCTTGTTTAAGAGGGTGTTGCTAAATTTTTTATTGTCATTATTGAATAATCCGTGCGGCAAAACACTTGTCAGCACTTTTCCCTCCCTTTTTATCTCCTATTTTCAGGAGTCAAACGTAGCCATAAACTGTATTCTTGTCTGACACTTTAACTACGTTTCCAGTTAGGGGAGTTTATTGCCAAATTAAATTTGGCTGTTTTACCCCCACCCACATAGATACTAAGAAGGTGTACTTAGAAAGTGTTTGGACTACTTTTAATAAAACCCCAGTGGTGTTACTAATCCGTACATGGACTAGTGATGAATAGATATTTTTCTTAAGAGTTTAAATGCTGATATTTGGTGGAGTAGAGAGTAACTTGTATTCTGTCAGTTCACGTAGTCTTAGTACAGTTGCTTCCCTAATTGTCCAATAGACTGATCATACTGGACTCTATAGAGTTTGAGCCTTTACAATTCATGTGAAGATGTGCTTCAAACATTTCTGGACAAATCTTTTGTAGTTCTGGAAGAATGTAATAAGTAATCATCTAGGCCACTTAAAACCAAATTGAATATTCTTGAGAAATTTGGTCCTAAATTGAATATTCTTGAGAAATTTGTTTTCCTATTATGCCATTTAACATTTCAAATCAGTAATCATGTTCTTGTAATGTTATGACATGAAGCTTGTGATACAAACTGTATTTTATTGTTTTTTGGAATATAATTCATACGTAATTACTTGAATATTGTTTGAGATCACCACCATGTCAGGGCAGTTCCCGCTGATGTAGAGGGTCCAATATAATGTCATTCAGGAGGCTTGAAACACGGTGACTCATCTTGTGACCAACAGTTCAGTCGCCGCTTCTCCACCGACACCAGGCACGGCTTCGTGAGCGGTGGCTTCGGTCTCTGCTCGCTCATTCTGCATGTTTATTTTGGACAGTCTTTTGTTAAGCATGGTGCTTGTACTGATTTAAATAAAATGTTAACATGAACGTTCTTGTGGCTTTTCAGTTTTTACCCACCTCTTCCCTCCTGTGGAGTTAATGATACCCGCCGGGCTTGGTTTGTGTGAACCACACCCTGATCTACCAGTTTACTCTAATCAGAAAAACTGAGAGGCAAAAAAAACAAAACATGAATAACCTGGCAGCTTAGTGGAGGAAGAAAATACTGAAATTCTAAAAATTTCAGAAGTTTCATCTGATGTTAAAATTACTCATTTATAGAAAATGTTAGTGAATGCTGGTGAGAGCAGAGGGAGTTATTTCAGATGGTGAAACACTTGTGAAGAAATCATATTGGAGATATTAAGTATAGTGTGTCTTCATTTATTGAACATTCACTGAAGACCCACACTGTCCCTGAGCTGTGCTACATGGTATGTCTTAATAGCCGTCTGAACGAATATGAACTCCTGGTGCCTACACTGAGTGCAACATCCTCGGGATTGCCCGGGTGGTGAAGCACTCAGTCTGGAGCACACCTGAGTGGATATGCATGTCGTTCAGTATTTTTAGCTGTATTGGGGAGGCAGGGAGGCTGCAGATCTTATGGCTGGGCACGGACAATCTTTTCTCGTCCTGTCTGCCCCCCTGCTGAGGTTATCCTCTTAATTACATGAAAGGAAAGGCTGAATACCCAGGTCACATCCAGAGCCACCCTGAAGAGCAGACAAAGCAGGGAGAGGATGGGTGTGTGTGTATGTGTGAGAGAGGGAGGGATAGTAGACACTAAACTCACGACTACGACTGCACAGTGGTTCACACAGGCAGGCGCACATCCTCTTACCCTGGCATCAGACGCTGCCCCTGCATAGTGGTTCACACAGGCAGGTGCACATCCTCTCACTCTGGCATCTGAGGCCGTCCCTGCACAGTGGTTCACACAGGCAGGTACACATCCTCTCACTCTGGCATCTGAGGCCGTCCCTGCACAGTGGTTCACACAGGCAGGTGCACATCCTCTAACTCTGGCATCTGAGGCTGGCCCTGCACTGATTCACACAGGCAGGTGCACATCCTCTTACCCTGGCATCTGAGGCTGGCCCTTCACAGTGGTTCACACAGCGAGGTGCACATCCTCTTACTCTGGCATCTGAGGCCGGCCCTGCACAGTGGTTCGACGGTTAGGTTCACATACTCTTACCCTGGCATCTGAGGTTGGCCCTGCCCAGTGGTTCACACAGGCAGGTGCACATCCTCTAACTCTGGCATCTGAGGCCAGCCCTGCACAGTGGCTCACTCGGGCAGGTGCACATCCTCTTACCCTGGCATCTGAGGGTGGCCCTGCACAGTGGTTCACACGGGTTGGTGCACATCCTCTTACTCTGGCATCTGGCTGGCCCTCTTTGGGCCCATTTCCTATGTACACTTGACAGGTATCTTCATTCTGTGCTTCTGTAACCAAATGCCTGTGACTGGGGGATTTGTAGAGGACAAATGTGTTTCTCACATTTTTGAAGGCTGGGAAGTCCAAGGCCAGGCGGTGGTGTGTGGTTACAGGCACAAAGGAGGGGCCTGCAAGCCCAGTGTTTTTTGCAGCTCCTGTCTGTTCATGCGCACCTCCCCTCCCCCCAAACCCCTCCTCCCATCACTGTGGCATTGGTGATTACATTTCCAATGTGAATCTTGGGGGACACATTCAGACCGCAGCAACAGCCAGACCCAAGTGCTCCCACAACTCTGCCTGGGAGAAATGCCCCAGCCGTCACCCCCACTGTACCTTCCTGTGCTCAGCCCCCTCTTTGCCCTAGGTGCACGCGGGACTCTTGCCTCCAGCCCCCGCTGGTTGGTCCCAAGGTAGCCGATCTCTGACATTGCCAGCCTGGCAGACCAGCAAGCTGGGCCAGTTCCTCTGTTGAATGAGTAGGTGACTGGGAGCCGACCTTGAGGGAATGCCATTAGATGAAGGATAGGGAAAGACAGAATAATGCAGGGAGCAGGCAGGTCCCGTTGAAGAGAAGTCCTAACCTTGAGGCCCACTCCTGCCTTCCAGATTTCTAGAGCCGCATCAATCCCAGGCCACTCTGCAGTGTTTTCTGGGGCCTGGCTGGTCAGCTTCCTGGCTTCCTTTGCACATCTGCCCTGACCAGAAACCCTACATTACTTGTGAACAGGGACATGTCGGCTTGTGTGCCAAAGTGCCCAGCCACAGTGCCACCCTGGCTTCATCCACCACTGTTTTGTGTTTACACTAACTCCTGCCCAAGAGAACATGCTGGTTAATCTTCAGTGTCAGCTGGCCTGGATTCAGGAGTACGAGAAACCTCTGAAAACACTGTTTTGGGGTGTGTCTGGGAAGGTGTTTCCAGAAGAGATGAGCATGTGAGTCTGCGTGGACCAGGAGGGGAAGGTGCACCCTCAGTGTGGGTGGCTCTACGCAGGCTGCAGAGGTCCAGAGCCTGGACAGAAAGGCCATGTGGCTTCAGTGTGGCGTCTGTCTCAGGCAGCTGGGACGTGCTTCTCTCCTTGCCTTGGATAGCTCCGGGCTCCCTGGCTTTGGACTTGAGGATTCTGAGGCCTTTGGTCCTGACCAGGTTTTTTTTGCTGCCACTGCCTGTCCCGCTTAGCAGCGACTAGTCCCAGGGACCGCAGTCCCGTCCTCCAATGGTCTGAGGGACAGTGAATTGGCCCCCTGTTTAAAAAGTTTGAGGACCCCTGCCCTAAGGTCTCCAGCTCACAGACAGCCTGTTAGAACTCACCTCCACAACTGCTGGAGCCAGTTCTAAATTTCCCTCTCATCTGTCTGTCCATTCATCCAGCCAGCCAACCTACTGGTTCTGTCTCTGGAGAACTCAGACAAATACATCAAATAACCTTTTGTAGAAACATGTCCTGGGCCTCATCTTCCTCCACCAATAGAAAAACTTGTTCCTCCTGCTGCTGCTGCTGCTGCCACTGCTAGAATTGGTGACCTCCAAAAATCACTTCAGATGCCATAAAGTCTGCTGAACTAAATATAGTACCTTCTTAAAAATACAAGCAAACAAACTTAGTAAGCAACTATTAATAATATCATTTGAACAAATTTTGAAAATACAAATAGAGGCTCGGCGCCTGTGGCTCAATCAGCTAAGGCGCCGGCCATGTACACCTAAGGCGGCGGGTTCGAATCCCCAGCCTGGGCCCGCCAAACAACAATGATGGCTGCAACCAAAAAATGGCCGGGCGTTGTGGCGGGCGCCTGTGGTCCCAGCTGCTTGGGAGGCAGAGGCAAGAGACTCGCTTGAGCCCAGGAGTTGGAGGTTGCTCTGAGCTGTGATGCCATGGCACTCTACCCAGGGGGATAGCTTGAGTCTCCGTCTCAAAAAAAAAAAAAAGAAAAGAAAATACAAATAAAAGGAAGAAAAATTCTACCATCCAGTGAAATAGATTATGATATTCTGGGTTATCTCTCCCTGTATCTGGAGGAATCCTTCTCTGGCCCCAAAGCTTTTCTGATCACTCTTAATGGACTGAGATGCCGTGAAGAGAGAAGCAGGGGCCCTGGCGAAGGCGGCAGACAGGTGGTGGCTGCAAGTTCAGCTGGGAGGGCCGGCTGGAAAGCCACGGGGCACAATAATTATTCCATTATCATGGAATAATGCTCCTTATGTTCAGGTGACAAAACTCACAGTCTAACCTGATGTCAAAACTCTAATATCTTACTTCCTTTAATGCTGTCTCCCCAGACCTCGCCCCCTCCTCCTAGCCGCCTGCTCCCAGTCCACCTCCTGCTGGGAAGTCTGGATGGGATGGACATGTGCTCTGTCCCTCATGCTTGATACCCCTTGCTCCTTGGTGACTGGCTGTCTCTTGTCCCTCTGGGGTTAGAGGAGGAGGGGCAACCTGAGAGAGCAGGGAGAGACTTCTAGCCTGGTTGGGGCCATCTGGAGTCACTGCCCTCTGAGTGTGGCCAACACCAGCTCTTTCCCTCGTGCTTTTGTGGGCTCCTTACTAATCCCCCCCAGGATTCTGGTCACAGGCCCCTGGGCATGGGGTGTGCCTCCTGTGCCCCGTGGCTTCCAGCCGGCCTTCCCAGCTGAGCTTGTAGCCACCACCTCTCTGTCAGAGTCCAGGCTGGCACCTTCGCCAGGGCCTCTGCTTCTCCCTTCATGGCATCTCAGTCCATTCAGGCTGCTATAGGAAAATGCCTTAGCCTGGGTAACTCATTCAACATGAAAATGTATTAAAAAAAGAAAATGTATTGCTTACAGGTCTGGAGACAGGGAAGTTCAACATCAAAGTGCCAGCAGATCCTTAGAAGGTATATGTGTCCTCAGTTGGCTGAAGAGGCTCCCCCAAGTTCTTTTTATAAGGGTGTTAATCTCATCCGAGAGAGTAGAGGCCTCATGACCTAATCAAAGCCCAGATGCCCCACCTCCCAACACACTGCCCTGGTGATTAATTTTCTACCTATAAATTTGGGCGTTACACAAACCTTTAGACTGTAGCATTCTGCCCTGACCATGCCCCTCAATCTATGTAGCCCCCAAAGTCTGAACTGAACTGATCCTAGCATCAACTTCAAAGTCGAAGTTGAAGTCTCATCCAAATATCGTCTAAGTCAGACCTGTACGAAACTCAAGGGAAGGCTCATTCTGCAGCAATCCCCTCTACCCACGAGCCTGGGAAGCCAAACCAGTCACGTGCTTCCAAGATGTGAAGGTGGGACAGGCGTGAGATGAGCATTCCTCTTCCAAAGATGCGTTTTGGGAAAGAAAGGAGTGGCCCCCAAGATCTTGACCTCAGGCTCCACCTTCCAGACACCTCAAGGCTATAGGTGGCCCCGACCTCACAGTCTCTCTGGGAGAAGCCAGTACAACCCCCCTGATGGTTTGGAGTCACGTGCCTGTGGCTCTCCCAGGTTGCAGCTATACCCCAGTGGCTGAACAGTCTGGGGTCTTGGGTCCACTCTTGTGGCAGTCCCCTCTGGGCCACAAGGCTCTCTGGGGCATCCTTTGAAATCTGTGCCCCAGCTTGTGTGCCGTGCACCATGGAGATGGCACTGTGTGGATGCCTCCATGGCTCCCCACCTGTGCCTTCCAGAGGGCTGGCCTTAGCCTCACCCACTCCAGCCCCAGCTGGGATTACCAAGTAGGGCTGTGCCAGGATGTGGGGAACAGAGTCTTGGAACTGTTTTGCCCCCATGGCCCTGGGACTCTGGATCAGGTGATGGGCAGGGTAACCTTGAAGTTCTCCAAATGCTCCCAGCGTTACTCTCCGATTATCTCCATGAAGAGCGTCTGGCTTCCATCTTCCCTTGCTAGCCTCCTCATCACACATTGGGGTGGCCATGCCTTTAGTGTTCCCATTTGTGCTTTTTCATTCTTTACAACATGGCCAGGCTGAGAAATGTCCAAATCTGTAAGGTCTGCTTCTCTTTCAATGATAAATTCTATCTTTAAATCGCTTCTTTCATTTTACCAAAAACCATCAAGAGAAGCCCTGTTGTCCTTCAACACTTTGCTCTGAGATTTCTTCTGCCACATGTCCTGTGTCATCATTCCTAAGTTCTCCTTTCGGCTCGGCGCCTGTGGCTCGATCGGCTAAGGCGCCAGCCACGTACACCTAAGGTGGCGGGTTCGAATCCCCAGCCC
>CAUYQV010056018.1:0-29609 GCA_963574575.1 Galagoides demidoff | reverse complement strand
GACCACAGGCGCCCGCCACAACGCCTGGCCATTTTTTGGTTACAGCCATCATTGTTGTTTGGTGGGCCCGGGCTGGGGATTCGAACCCGCCACCTTAGGTGTACGTGGCTGGCGCCTTAGCCGATTGAGCCACAGGCGCCGGGGCCTTCAGTTTTTAATCTACTAGTTTCAGTTTTGTATTGAGTACATGGGATGCTTAATTTTCAGTCTTGAGATAAAGTACTTAGGAGAACATTCTCCAAATCCTTCCAGGTAAACACAGAAGACACAAAGTCTCCATCTTTTTTATGGCTGGATAGTATTCTTTTGAACTGTAGACAGCACAACGTATAATAAATCTCTTTTAATTATTCTTCTGCCTAACTGAAATTTTGAGTCCTTTGAACAAAATACAACCTCCCATTCCCAGCCTCTGGTAATTACTGTTCTACTCTATGCTTTTATTAAACTTTTTTTTAGATGTCACATGTGCAATGTGTGTTGTTTTTCATTCTGTGTCTGGATTAACATTCATTTAACACAAGGTCCTGCAGGTTTGTTCATGTCCTAAACGACAGGCTTTCCTTTGCCTTAAGGTTGTTCTTGACCCATTTTTAAATTGTGTCATTTTCCTCTTTCCATTATTATTTTGGATTAATTATACATTCTGGGTATTAACGCGTTATCAGCTGTATGGTTATCAAATGTTTTCTCCCATTCTAGGGGTTGTCTATTCACTCCTATTACCATCTCCTTAGCTATGCAGATGCTTTTTAGTTTACTGCATTTTCCTTCACATATTTTTGCTTTTGTTACATATTCTTTTTTTTTGAGACAGACCCTCAAGCTGTCCGCCTGGGTAGAGTACTGTAGCATTGCAGCTCACAGCAACCTCCAACTCCTGGGCTCA
The DNA here is from genome assembly GCA_963574575.1 of Galagoides demidoff. NCBI lineage: Eukaryota > Metazoa > Chordata > Mammalia > Primates > Galagidae > Galagoides > Galagoides demidoff. The sequence goes on along the minus strand of CAUYQV010056018.1, from coordinate 28,720 downwards.
AGTGAGTCTCCTGCCTCAGCCTCCCAAGTAGCTGTGACCACAGGTGCCCGCCACAACGCCTGGCTATTTTTTTCATTGCAGCTATCATTGTTGTTTGGCGGGCCCGGGCTGGATTCGAACCCGCCACCTTAGGTGTATGTGGCTGGCGCCTTAGCCACTTGAGCCACAGGAGCCAAGCCATTGTTACCTATTCTTTGGGATCATATTAAGTAGAAAACAATGTCCAGATCAGTGTCATAGTGTTTTTTTCCCTAGTAGTTTGGGTCTTATATTTAAGTCTTTAAACCATTTTGAATTGATTATTATAAGTGGTGACAGATGAGGGTTTAATTTCAATCTTCTGCGTGTGAACATACAGGTTTTCCAGCACAATTCATTGCTGAATTTGTATCATGCGCCCTTACTGAATTCACTTATTAGTTCTAATGAGGCTTTTTTTAATGCAGTTTTAGAGTTTCCTATTTATAAGAGCATGTTGTTTGCAGAGACAATTTAAACTCTTTTTTCTAACACACTTGTTTTAATAAACAGAAAAGAATGATTCATTATTTCCCCTACAAGTCATTTTTAAAATGTTATAGCACAAATAAAAATATATTAACTTGCCCCCAAATAGAAAAAAGATATCCATAGGAAAGATACCCATAAATGAATTCTTTAATTAAAAAGTAATAATTTAATAAATTAAAAAAGAGAGTATTTATAAATATACAAAGAATTGAGAATCATCATTGATAAAAGAATAACAGACCAATTTGTTCAATATAATGCATACATTTTGAAAACCTAGAAAAAAAAATGACTTCTCTTAAGCTGACCCTCCAAAAGATTAAAAAAAAATATAAACAAACTAATTTTCCATGTATTACAATGAGACAGTTATCTCCTACTTTCCATAACAAAGCATAATATCGATGGAAAAGCAAGAACATTCTAATGTATTTAAAATGTTCCAGATTATGTAAAAATGCAAAATAATTTTATGAAGCTGTTACAAAAACCTGATCTGACTTAGATGTCATAAAAAATAGCCTTCTGTTAAATTACATGTGTAACATCTGGTTTTTAATCTAAAGAAATTTTTAACAATCAGGATTGAATAGGTCACTCAAAAGAATATGGATCCATCAGGAACAAAAGAATGATGAATCATAATAAGCAATATTATATTATATTTATAGTTGTAGATATTGACTTTAAAAAAATTAAATATGAGGAAAATAAGAGAGAAAATTACTTTTTTTTTTTTTTTAAGAGATAGAGTCTCACTTTATTGCCCTTGGTAAAGTGCCATGGTGTCACATAGATCATAGCAACCTCCAACTCCCGGGAGTAGGTGATTCTCTTGCTTCAGCCTCCCAAATAGCTGGGAATACAGGCACTTGCCACAACACCTGGCTATTTTTGTTGCGGTTTGGCTGGGGCTGGGGCCAGGTTTGGGGCTGGGTTTGAACCCACCACCTTCAGTATATGGGCCCAGCACCCTACTCACTGAGCCACAGGCAATGCCCGATATAAAATTACTATTATGAGCAAAAAATAAAAGATTAAATAACTCAGCTATACTATTAACATGCAAATATTTCTACATAACAATACCTGCAAAAGATATATAAATTATATTTGAAATGCTACTAAAAGAAATATTTTTATTTGAATCAAAGTCAAGATTGCTTCTACTTATACACATACATTGCTGTCAGAGATGTCTACTGATTTCTATGCAATCTTTTTTTTTTTTTTTTCAGTTTTTGGGTGAGGCTGGGTTTGAACCTGCCACCTCCAGCATATGGGGCTGGTGCCCTACTCCTTTGACCCACAGAAGCTGCCCATTTCTATACAATCTTAATAAAAAATACCAGCAGAATTAGTTTATTCAGTGTTTAAGAAGACACGTAAATCTAGAGTTGATATAAAAATAAGCACCATAAAACCATGCATGTATTGTATTCTTATCTTTGACAAAGTGGACAAAAACATACACTGGAGGAAAAAATTCCTTTTCAGTAAATAGTGCTGAGAAAATTGGATAGCCACATGGAAAAGACTGAAACTGGATCACATCTCTCAGCATGAACACAGATTAATTCAAGGACTACAGGCTTAAACCTAAGGCATGAAAAATAAGAATTACAAAAGAAAATGTTGGAAAAACTCTTCTAGTTATAGCCAAATTTATAAAAAAAAAAAAGAGCCCAAATCAATCACAGCAACAACTCAAATAAATAAATAAATAAATGGGTCCTGATTAAATTAAAAAAAAAAAAAAACCCTTCTGCACAGCCAAGGAAACAGAGCTAACAGACAACCTACAGAAGGGGAGAATATTTCACTACTAGACATCCGAATAAGGGCTAACAACCAGATCTACACAAGAACTCAACCAAATCATCAAGAAAAAGTAAATCAAACCACTTCATTATAAAGTGGGACATGAACAGGAGCCTTTCAAAAGAAGATAGACTAATTAATGGCCAACAAACATGAGAAAATGCTCAATGTCATTAATCATCAGGGAAATGCAAATTTAAACCACAATAAGATATCATCTTACTCCAGTAAGGATGGCTTTTGTCAAAAATCCCCAAACAGCCCCTGTTGGCATTAAAGCAGAGAGAAAGGAGCTCTTAGACACTGTTGGTGGTACTGCAAAGTCGGACAACCCCTATGGAAGGTCGTATGGAGGAACCTCAGAGAACTGAAAGTAGACCTCTTATTTAATACAGCAATCCCATCATAGTATTTGTCCAAAGTGGAAAAAAAGTCATTTTATCAAAAAGACACCCGTGCTGAAGAGTTTATAGCAGCATAATTCACAATGGCAAAGATGTGGAATCAACCCCAGGGAGCTTCAATAGTCAGTGGATTGATAAAACGTGAAACACCTTCAAATACTTCTCAGCCTTTTGCAGTTTAACGAACTAATGAACTAATACCTTTTGCAACAATGGAACTGGAGACCGTAATCCTAAGTGAAGCATTTCAGGAATTGTAAAGTCGCCTGGGCGCGGTGGCTCAGACCTGTAATCCTAGCACTCAGGAATGCTGAGGCAGGTGGATTGTTTGAGCTGAGGAGTCCAAGACCAGGCTGAACAAGAGTAAGGCTCCATCTCTACTAAAAATAGAAACCATTTCCCTCCTCTCCCCAATAAAAACTAGCCAGGCAGTGTGGCAGGCACCTGCATTACCAGCTACTTGGCAGGCTGAGGCGAGAGGATCACTTGAGCCCAGGAGTTTGACGTAGTTGTCAGCTACGATGCCACAGCTCTCTCTACCCAGGGCAACAGAGAGAAACTCTGTCTACATAGAAATTAAATTGGAGCTAAATTATCAGCAGTCAGGGGTACAGGTGGGAGTAAACCTACATGTAAATGAAGTAGGTTGTGAGGTGAGGGAGTGACTGAAATCCTGCCTACCGGGTATGATGTACACTAACTGGGTGATGGGCACACTTACAACTTTGACTTAAGCTGTACAAAAGCAATGCATGTAACCAAGTATTTGTACCCCTCTAATTTTCTGAAATTAAAAAATGGACAAAACTGTACATGAATATCTGCAAAAGTGAAATAGTGAAAGGTGGCTGGGACTAATATTTACTTGTGTTCATGTAAATTAAAGCCATATGACCATAGCCCAAGGGGAGAGAAACCAGTTAATAAAACAAAATAAAGGTACTCTAATAGGTAAGGTAATTTACTTTTATTATGTTGTATAGTAGCATTTTCTATTAATAAGAAAATTATTAATTTTCCATTTACACTTTAGAAAAACCAGACAGCCATTTGTTAATAAAAATAAAGTTGACATATACCTTACTTCTTAGACATATAAATTCAGGAGGAAAGAAAGTTTTATATGTTATTAAAAATAAGATTCCAGAAAGACTCATGCAAAGTATGTGAGGATTTTTATATAGTCTAGTAGTGAGAAGGATTTTCTGAGAATGTTCCCAAACCCATGAGCCAAAATATAAATTATTATTTACATACATACATATGTATGTGTATACATATATGTGCTTTACATAAATATATATAATATCTAATGTTTGAACTGTTTTTATAGCAAAAACAGCAATTAAAAACAAAAACATAGGAAAAATATCTTTGCTGATATACTAATTTTCTTGAAATACATAAACATGAATATTTATATTTGCACAATTGCATACAATAAATGCAATGCATATAATCTTATAATGTATATGCATTATATAAAATTATACAGCCATCATATATATCAACACCTGCTTATACTTTATCCCATGTTATGGGAATTCACCAATGTTTTTAGAAATGCATCTTGTATTTATGTCTTAATTTTTGAGATCTATAAAATATCTTCCTATAAATACCACCTATTATAATTTACCAGAGAAATAAATTTATCTAAATATTGAGAAAACAGAGAAGTTTATTGATTTCTAAAATATGATTTATAGAAATGTTTAAATCTTTAAGTACTTTTAAAGTCTCTAATCATTACATGTATTTAAAAGACACACAAGCTAATTAATTTGTTTGAGTAAAATCATATTTTTTGCTTTCTCAGAAGCAGTAATATTATAATTCATCTTTCTACCAGCTTGATAATTTAGCAATGATAAGATGTTATGAACTATGAACAGAATTTTCTGATTAACGTGTTATCCTGTGAAGCTGATTTTATTGTAACAAACGCAATGTTAATAGCTCTTTAAGCACTTTAATTAAAACTTTAAATGATTGATCTACTGAAAAAGCAAATTAGGTCAGAATCTTTCTAGCAAGAAAGAACCACTTAAAATTATTTTAAAACTGTTATCTCTTTCTTTGTTGCTTTTGTTCCTAACAAGAACATTTTCAGTAAGCCAACTCCTTCAACATTAGCCACAAACAAATGTATTTATTAAGCAGAAAAAAAAGTAGAGAAAAACTAAAACAATAAATACACTTGGACAAATTTGGACTAATCCTTTCTTGAATCAATTTTGTTCTGTGTTAATTGCAAATGTAAATTAAAATAGCCTCCTAAAATGGAAGGTAACTTCATCTGATGTCTTACTACGAGGAACAGTGTGGATAGTAAAATACATGGTGACCAAACCCTGGTAAAATAAATATCTTTACAAAAAAAAATAAAGTTAATGTAATGGGAAGATTTTCAGATTGGGTAGGATTACTCTTGTAAAAATAAATTGTGAACTACAACACACTTTAAATAGTATTTTATATTGATGGCATTTGAGCTCAATCATATATTTTTGGATTAGGTTGATTAGGTATTCCTACCAGAGACATAGTGGGTGTGTGGAACTTGCATGTAATCCCAGTTACCTGGAGACAAAGTCTGTTTTACAAGGGATTACTTATCGGTCTTGATTACCTGACCTGCTAAGTGATCACATATAATAATATTTCCTAAATAATTTATGGAGCACATTTTGATTTCTTATTTCGTGTTACTTTTATTTGAGCTATTTTATTTTCTAGTATTCATGTTTGTCAAAAACAAAATGATTTTGGAAACAGAAATATAACAAACAAGAAACATAAGAAAGAAAAAATGATTTAAGAAAGGCAGAAAGAGAAAAAAGACAAAGAGAGACCGGAGGGAAGGGAAACTACCTGCACATTTTCATTTCTGCTCCATTTCTAAATCTCTCAGCTAATTATTAGATCATATATCCTATTATTCATTATAAGAAATGAAAATATTAGAAAGTAAAAAACAAAATTATATAATTTATTGTAGAAAATTTCTTCTGGATTTCTTATATTTTAGGAAAAGTGAATAGTTTCAGAGTGAGGACTCAAGATTGGGAAGCAACAACAAGCTTGGTAAATTTGAGTGCAAAATATTTGTTGGAGGCAGGCATCGTGATTTACACCTGTAATATCAGCTCCTTGGGAGGCTAAGGAAGGAGGATTACTTGAGGCCAGGAGTTCAAGACGGACCTTGGCAGCATAGCAAGACCTATTTTCCCAAAATATAATAATAATGAACAAAATTTAAAAATTAGCAAAGCATGGCGGCAGGAATCTGTAATTCCTGCTAGTCGGGAGCCTGAGGCAGGAGGATCATTTGTGCCCAGGAGTTTGAGGGTGTGGTAAGCAATGATCATACCACTGCAGTCCAGCATGGGCAACAAGCAAAATCCCATCTTCAAAAAAACAACTTGTTTGAAGGCCAAATACATTCTGTGTATGTGAGCCTGGGTGTGTCTTTGCGATATATCAAAGGCAAAGGGCTATCAGCTCCAGTGTGCAAAGTGCTATCAAGCCCAAAAGAGTAGCAACTGGATAAAATCCACACGTTTGTACAGTTCACAAATAAATGAACAGGTTAGTTGTCTTCTTAACTGATGTAAAATACTCAGTCTCACATGTCAAAGGAAATGCAATTTAAAAGTAAAATGAGAGTTCAGAAAACTGACAATCCAAGATCACAACAAGTGTCATTTTTGAGGCTGCAAAGATTCCTGTACCCTCAGGCAAAGCAAGTCAGGGGGAGGACCTCTAAGAGAGAGAGAAACTCAGAAGCATCTTACAGAACTGTGTATGAACCAAACCCGACTCACTAATTCTCATCTAGGATACAGTCTCAAATATGTTAAAGGACATGCATAAAAGATTATTTTTAATTATAAACAATTGAAAAGACCAGAAATATTCCAAAACTCTATATGGGCTGAGAAAAGTATGATACACTCAAACATTGAGATACTAAGAATAGCTGTAAGAACACTTAAACTTCCAAAATGGTTTATTTTAAAACATGATTTATGTGGATTTTTCCCATATGAGAAGCCAATCCTGATTAGAAAAATAGCCATCCCCCCAAACATATATGTAACAATTTATTTGCTGCAATATTTTAGGTAAATTTTAGATCACATCATGGAAATCTTTGGCAGAGAAGCCAGGTTTAAACTGAACATTAAGAAATGATAGTATGTGGGAAATAAAAAGGTAATAAAAAGATAAGGCCACAGAGATACACAGGTGTCAGCCATTTTTAGAAAGGATAAAACTAAATAATCTCCATACGATAATTTCATCCAAAGTGCATGAAAGCGTGAGAAGTTGGGGGACAGCGATCACATACGGAATCCGAGAAAATGAAGGGGCCACTATCGAAATTACATTATGTTAGGTACAAAGTATATTCGATTATCTTGGTTGCAATCACTTTAAAATCTCTGTGTTTTCATTGCAATACTTATCACTGATTGGTATTGGTGGGAAAGCAAAAGCCACGTGAAATCTGAGCCCACGCCTGTCATGATTGACAGCAGCCCCGCCCCCCACATGCTTTGGCACACGTGGCTGTGTTCGGAACTGTTTTGTCAAGGGAAATAGTAAAACCAATAGGAATAGTACCAAAGTCTTTAAATTACTTACTGTGAAAGAGAGGAATGGTTTTAGAATCTTTTTACCAGAAGCGTACATATCAGAAGAAACATAAAATTAAACAAACCAGATCTAGCCAAACACATGTATGAAGAGTCCAGAGTTTATACATAACTTTAAAAAATGAATATCTTACAAATGTCTATCCCCTTATTTAAATGTTCTTATCTACTTCCTTTGTTTTATTAAATAGACTGCATCACACATGTATGGGTTCAGTGTTTGCTTATGGTAAACTGTAGGAGGGCAGGGGGGATCCTCCTCTCAGTCAGGATGGTAGAGCCAAACCCAAGGTAGGACTCAGACAATATTAGAAACTCAGTAAATATTCCTGAAATAGGTGGTTTTAAGAGGAAATGTGTTAACACAGCATATAATTACTGGAAAAAATCTAATGATATTAATGTGTGGTATGTAATTTAGTACACACTACAGAAGTTATTTCTATATAACCAAAAATAAATTGGGAATGAATCAGCTAGCTGATTTGTTTATATCAGTATTTAGGAAATTAACTGTTTCATATTTTTAGAAAATAGTGTAGAGAAATTAGGTCAGGGTAGAGGTAGCTTCCAGCCTGGCTAAGGTTAACAGGTACTCTCTCTTTAAAAATTAACTACACAACTTGATAAGATTGTCACAAATCATCATTTCAGAACTCTCAAATTGGACCAATCATAGACAATAAATGGATTCATTTATGAAAATTACTGAATTTCAGATAAGGACACATAGACAGTGTAGCTCACTTGGTTTGGAAAAGAAGGTAAATTGTCCCATAAGCAGCACTTTCAGACAAATAGTGAAATCAGTAACAAATGAAAATAACAGGCCATCAATGCTGCTAACTTGAAGTTATGATCCTGGTTGAAGAAATCAATGGAATAGCAGAGTAGACAGAAATCTCACAGGGTAATTCTGGAAATAAGATTGGCTTAAAAGAGTTTGCTAGCTTTCCACACATCCTCAGGTGCCTTCCTGTGCACATGAGCAGTGGAAACAGGGATTCCAAGCCACCCACTCTTCTCTCCGTCATTGCCATGATACACAAATGAGCAGGGAAAAAATGCAAGACATGGTGGTGGAAAAGCAAAATTTGGAGACATCTGAAAACTTCCTGAAAATTAAACACATTTGCTACAGCACAGAATTAAAATATTACTGGCACAAGGTATTTAAACTCAAAGTCTAATCAATTATTGATTGAACACTAAGATGTATCAGGCCAGTAACCTCTAGCAAACTAGACTTTTTAAAAAACATTGATGAATAAACAAAAATAAACATCCAACAAGGTGGCACCTGTGTCTCAAAGGAGTAGGGCGCTGGCCCCATATGCCAGAGGTGGTGGGTTCAAATCCAGTCCTGGCCCAAAACTGCAAAAATAAAAATAAATAAATAAATAAAATAAACATCCAACAGAACAGGAACATCAAACAATGCATACAGTGATAGAGACATGTCCGACAGACTTACGTCAAGTAAGAAATTGAGCAAAGCAATTAACAACTTTGGGGGGAAAATAACCAGAATCAACACAGAGTTTCCCAACAGTTGCTCCTAAAGTTGCCAAACATAGAAAATTCTAGCTAACTGTATCATTGTTTACAAATATTAATTACAAAATTTTATAAAATAGTTACAAAACATTCTCTACATGTCGGCCACCCTTTATAAAAAAATACTGTGAAGTAGGTACTATAACATATGTTCAAAGAATGAAAATAACATGTTAATAACATAAAGGAAACATGAAAAATAGGGTGTCACGTGGCTCCAGAATTAGGAAATCTCAATGAAGGGCTACACATTGTGTGTTTGTGTATGTTTGTGTGTGTGTGTGATTTCATTGTATAAAATGAAGGGACAACTACTGGCGTTTACCTAAATGGAATATCTCTTTAATCTCACATAAAAGACACTGAAAAGACTCTGGGAACTTTGTGCTATAGCATTGAGAATTTAAGTAAGAACAATGGCAGGTTGTGAAAGCTTGAAATTATAATAATTAGAGTCTCAACATACAAACGTTTCGGTAACATAGAGTATTTTCACATTTTTAAAATAAATTAATGTATCTAAAATGTATCTTATTCTTTCTACAATGTTTCAGACTTTCATTTTTAAAAAGTGAAAACCTGATGTGTTAAACATATTTACAGAAAGGCTGTAGTACTTAGACTTACGTGATTGAAACACAACCCAACCTTTTAGTAATAAAGATAATTCTTCCAATCTTTGTCTTTTCAGAAATGTTTTGCTTTTTAATTAACATATAAGGAAATATTCTTTTTCACATCTCCTTTGTGAGACATGGGCAAAGATCCAGTGAATATATTTGGCAGGAGTTAAGTGGATGCTCGATGGTATAAGTCAGTGGTTCTGAACCTTCCTAATACCGCGACCCTTTAATACAGTTCTTGTGGGTCATGACCCACAGGCTGAAAACCGCTGATATAAATGGTCTATTCACATGGTCTTTGTTCCTCTAATATTAACAGACTGTCCACTAGAATGCAGGTCCTTGACTGGATTCTGTGGACCAATAACTGAATGGGACCTGTTACGGCAGTGGAAGGGAGAATAGGAAATTCAAGAAACAAAGAGACACTATAGATTTGCCTCTTTTCCCCATCTATTTATGAACAAAATTATGTATATCAGTATAGACACATGGATTTTTTATGCTTTGGATTACAATATAAGAAGACTTTACAGGGTATCTCAAAAGTCACCCCTGAACTCACCATACATAGGATACATGGGAAACTTGCTAAACGTGCCTTTTCTTACACAATATTCATTATAAATATTTACAAAATATTCTCTACATGTTGGCTACCTCCTAGTAAAATTTTGTAAATGAAGCTGAAATTTCCCATTTTCCCCATGTATGGAGACTTTTGAGACACCCATATTTATTATGATTTTTGTGTGTGTGTGTTGCCTTAGGACTGGGAGGTCTTCCTGTTATCTCCTGTCTCCCTTTGGCAGACCCCAGCTATCCTTGTGTGGGACTTATGTATATTTTTTCTCTTATTTCTGGAACTGCAAGGTACTCTAGGCTAATTTTGCATATATTTTGCCCTAGTTCTAAATTCAGCTAATTTCCCAAGAATCTAATATGCTTACTCTATAGAGAAAAATATTCGAAACCACATATGGGCACTAAGTGTTCTCTTTGGCTAATTGTTATTTAGGCGTTATGGCTTACAGGTCTTTTTATCTGACCAAGCAAGGAGATTGTATACAACCTAGTGTGTGTGTGTGTGTATATATATATAAAATCTCAATATATACAATTATATTTTACATATATAATATATATACTAGAGATTTTATATACATATATAGTATAGTATTATATATATATAATATATATACTAGCTTGCATACATTCTCCTTTCTGTGAATATGTGACCATCTCTATCCACCTGGAGCTAAACCTATGGAATCTGTACCCATACAGAGGCTACCAACTCTGACGTGAATCATTCTAGCCTCCTTCCCCAGCTCAGCTGTACACTCTCGCTCCAAAACGGAGAATGCTTATTCCCATCTTTTACCCAGATATGTATTTTTAGTGGACAGTAATGCTTTCAGAATTGTCAGCCTTTATTGAATAGAGCCTTGTGCTTAACTGTACTCCCTTTTTTTTTCTTTTTTCTTTTGAGACGGAGCCTCAAGCTATCCCCCTGGGTAGAGTGCCATGGCATCACAGCTCACAGCAACCTCCAACTCCTGGGCTCAAGAGAGTCTCCTGCCGCCGCCTCCCAAGTAACTGGGACCACAGGCGCCCACCACAACACCAAGCCATTTTTATTTTGGTTGCAGCCAATATTATTGTTTGGCAGGCCGGGTTGGGGATTTGAACCCGCCACCTTAGGTGTACGTGGTTGGTGCCTTAGCCAATTGAGCCACAGGCGCCGAGCCCTTTCTTTTTCTTTAAAGACACTGTTCACTCCCAGAGTTACTCAGTTCAGCACCTATTCTCCTGCTCCCTTCAGAGTCTGCTTCATACATTTGTAACATAAGCAGATTCTTGGTACACTGCTGGCCAACCCTCCCAAACTCCCTGCCCCGTGATTCTTCAACCCTTTCATCTTCCCCAAACCATGGGCAAATACTTTGGCTTCCTATTCGTTAGTTTTTCCTTTTCTATAATGTCGTCCAGTATGCACCTTTTATCACTTTCTGGATTAGCTAAATTTCAGGATGGCATTTATCCATTTGCCTTGCAAACTCGGCATTCAAATAGGTTCAGGAGAAATTTTTGATGTTCAATTTGTCTATTTTTTTCTTATAAAGATGGCAATGATGGCTTCTAATTTGTTTACTAGTTAGAATTGATATAAGAACTTATTATTTATTTTTAATAGTCAATGTAATGGATTAAAAATAAAACATCCCAAAAGGGTTTAATCTAAAAAAGTACACATGTAAAATTCAAAAGGTAAAATTGTAGACTTATGATTCGAGTTTTCTTAAAGTTCTAATATCATTAATTTATATATTCTGAAATATATGTAACTTATGTGGGTGTGGATGTATAGATGCAGAGGGTGGCAAGAAATGGATACACATTTTAAGAAAGGAAAAAAAATTATAAAGCTCAATATATGCCAATAACTTTTTTTATCTTGTATCTCTTATAAATGCAGATGTCAAGTACGACTTGAGTATAACAATGTTAATACATTTTACTTTCTTAAAATGCATATACATTTTTTTGCACCCTGTGTGTGTATGCGTGTTCCTGAAAGACACAACAGATGAAGAAGGGATCTATTGAGAATTGAAGGATTTCAACATTTTCTTGTGTTTATCTTTCCCTAAAAGAAAATGAGATTAAGCAATTTAAGAGAGAGAAGAATCTTGGCTCGGCACCTGTGGCTCAATCGGCTAGGGCGCCAGCCACGTACACCTTAGGTGGTGGGTTTGAATCCCCAGCCCGGGCCGCCAAACAACAATGATGGCTACAACCAAAAAAAAACCAGCCGGGTGTTGTGGCGGGCACCTGTGGTCCCAGCTACTTGGGAGGCAGAGGCAGGAGACTCGCTTGAGCCCAGGAGTTGGAGGTTGCTGTGAGTTGCAATGCCATGGCACTCTACCCAGGGGGATAGCTTGAGGCTCGTCTCAAAAAAAAAAAAAGAGAGAGAGAAGAATCTTACATTGATTATATCAAGGCTTCATAACTAGACATGCTTTCATTTAAATATACCATTAATTTAGATATCTATGTAATAGTGATATGTGACTAATACGTTCCAGATTACTTTTTAGGTTCTGTGGACACAGGAAATTTTTTCTTAAGTTATTAATAGTGTATTTTACAATGAATCAGTGAAAATTTTGTATCATTGAAAACTATTAAGTCTTGGCTCGGTGCCTGTGGCTCAAGTGGCTAAGGCGCCAGCCACGTACACCTAAGGTGGCAGGTTTGAATCCAGCCCGGACCGCCAAACAACAATGATGGCTGCAACCAAAAAATAGCTGGGCGTTGTGGTGGGCACCTGCGGTCCCAGCTACTTGGGAGGCGGAGGCAGGAGACTCGCTTGAGCCCAGGAGTTGGAGGTTGCTGTGAGCAGTAAAGCCACGGCACTCTACCCAGGGGGACAGCTTGAGGCTCTGTCTCAAAAAAAAGAGAAAACTATTAAGTCTTGATTCTCAAACTATTAACAACTATGTATCTATAATGAAAATGAAGCATTGAGTCCATAGTAACATTATTTTCAATATTCTTTTCTAATCAGATATTGGGGAAAGTTAAAGCTGCCTACTTCTGATGGAACATGTTTACAGAAGCTGGCTTTACCTCTTGATAATTTGCAGTAGTGAAGTAAAGGTACTATACAGATGGCAGCTGTGGTCATTCCGAGACTGTGACAGATGTCGGGGGAAGGACAAAATCACACCCAATGGGTGCACTGCACACTGTCTGGGTGATAGGTACACTTAGAACTTTGACTCAAGCTGTAAAAAAGCAATTCCTGTGGCCAACACAGCTGCTCTCTGTATGAGTCTAATTAAAAAAAAAAAAAAAATTGGTGCAGCCCTTCATGGCCCGGCTTTGAATAGATTAAAAGACATATACAGGGGTTTTAAAGCAGGACTTATATGACATTTGCTATCAGCCATATTTAGTCCCTATGGAAGAACCTCAGGATCCCAAAATTATTGTACCCAGACCAGGGATTAGAAAACTGGGTGAGGGGTATTACTTGTTGCCAATTGCCAATTCATTGTTCATCCACTAGAAGTATTTACTGTATGTCAGTTGATAATGTGAGAAACCTCCATTCATTTGAAACATACTTTCAAGGCTAATGACAATTTGAATGAACTAGTCCAAAGTTACCCACGACAGTTTATTTCAATGGGCAGGGAGAGGAAGTGACGGTGAAGGAAATAAAGTCCCTTTTGCAAATGATATTTGGAGCATTAAGTAAGAGGTAAAAGTGGTAACGAATGAAGGAGATCAGTCTGCATCCCCAGACCCCCAGTGGGAGTGGACTAGATAGAAACTCATCGCGCTGTGATTGAGAAGCAGGCAGTAGCCCCTTAGCTTGTGGAATGCTCAGAGTCAGAGGGAAGAACAGTAAGAGTGGGAGACAGCGTGTTTCTGGGCTTTAATTAGAGAATTTGCATTAAGTGAGATGTTCTTTATAAGACTTAGAAACATGTTTTTTTCATTTTCATTACTTAAAATTAGCAGTTGATTCACATATTTGATTTAAGAAATTACAATATTGGTGATGAAATTACCCAAAATGTAACAGTTTCAAATGAAGAAACTAATCACAGAACATATTGTGTTATGAAACTCATAGTCAGAAAGCAACATTGCATTTTTTCTTATTAAAGAAGAAATTATCTTATAATTGACAAAATGACTTTTTAGAGGTTTTAATATATGCTAGATAGTGAAATTACAAAACTTCAGCTTCAACTCATTATGAATTTATTCCTCGATCAAATATATGGTGTGTTCAAATATAGCTACTGCCAAAACGCAATCATCTATGAATTGTTTTTAACTTACTGAAATGTTTAAAGTAATTGAAAATTGAAAAGTTTAAGCCTAACACTAAAAGAAAAACTAATTAACAACTATTTTTTTCTTAGTTTAGAACTTTATAAAAGTGCATGTGTATGAAAGTCATATTGCAGTATACTAAAACTTTAAAATTAATTTCGTTTGGAATGTTAGGACAGAAAAAGGACACGGAGATTAAAAACTCACTTTGCAATAATCTTTTGCCTTCTTATGTCAGTTCTCAATATAAAAATTTCATAATTATAATTCTGTAATTCCAATTCAATAATGCATTTTTAGATGTAAGTTTAATGACTGCTTTTTTAGAAGTGGAGATTTTTCATCAATAGTTTATTTGGGAAATATGCATGCCTGTTTGGTTTTAATAGATGTAATTTTAAAGGCAATGACAATTTAGGTCATTATATTCCCTCTCTTGACTAGTGTCCTTTTTAAAATTTATTACTTTTCTTTATTGAGTCTTTTCTACAACAAGGATAATTTCTCAATGGCAATCTGAAATTATATGATATACACTTTATATATTTGTATTTAATAAATGATGATGTAGATTTGGTTTTTATATTTTTATTAAATATTTGAATAGGTATATATTTCCTTACTGTAAACGATAGTTCCAGCTTTGTAGAGATATAAAGACTTCCAGGCATCATTTTGTCCTGATGTCCTTTTGTTGTTATTTTTTGTTTTTCCTTTTTTTTCATTCTTTTAATAGCCACAGGTGCTTTTTGGAAAGAAACAAGGTCATCCACTATCTGGCACTGAAGAACTAGCTGAATAGGTATTTTTTTTAATGCATAGATTGCATATCATGTAAATTATTTCTTGTCCACAGTCAAAAGCAATAGAGAATGAAAATCAACCAGTAAAGGATATTTGGGAAAAAAAAAATCTTGACAGAGAATAACTAGTTGGCTTAGATTATAGTTTTACGGTGAATAAAGAAGTGGACATTAGAGGATGCACTCATGGAATAGGCAATTCACAAATATCGTGGGCAATACAAGCCATGATTAATAAAATTATACATCATAAAAAGCCGTAAGTAATCAGAAGATTGGAGGCAATAAATAAAATAAAGGATGAGATTTTGTATGGTCAGAATTAGATGACCAAGGACTGAGACGGCCTCGTGTGTCTCAGGAGCATGACTGATAAGGGCGACTCATGGCCATTCTAATGACCTTGGGCACATTGGATTAAACCATTACTGGGTATCTTCCATATGCTTTAGCTTTTAAATAAAAAAGGGCAAATTTTATACATAACCATGTAGAAAATGAAAAATAAAAAAACAATGTCTTTACATTACTATACTTATTTACCTTAAATTAACACGAGCAATCTCAAAAACTGGTGTATATCAGAAGACCAATGGAACTTGCTGTAGTAAAAGATGGGGCGGTTCTCTTCCAGAACCCCTGAACCAGAGTCTAAAGCGTAGCCCCAGAGTCTTTTTTACCTAATAGGCTATACAGGCAATTCATATGCATATACTGGTAATGTAAAGTATATGCTTTCTCAGTGTTATCAGAAGCCTCCTCTGTGTTTCTAAATGGAGTGTACTGTGATGTTTATACTTCTGGAGGCTGGGAAGCTCCAAATTAAGGAATCAGCAGGTTGAGTGTCTGGTGAAGGCCCATATTCAGCTTACAAGAAGTACCTACTGCCTGGCTTGACATGGTGAAAATAACAGCTCCTCAGGGCTCACTTTCCCCTCAAACCTTACCTAATACCATCCCACTGGTATTGTCAACATATAAATTTTAAGGGAACACTCACATTTAGACCAAAGCATTCCACCGTGGGACTTTCTACAATTCATGCCCTTTTCACATGTAAGATACATTCATTCCATCCCCAGTACCCCACAAATCTTAATTCATTCCAACATTATCTCAAAAGTCTAAAGTTGAATCTCATCTAAATATAAGTTAGATGAGGTACAGGGGAGATTCAAGGTACGGTCCACTCAGTGCAACATAAGATCTTTCTGGCATTCCCTTCAAAGCTCTTCCACCCTCATTGTGCAATTCTAAAGTTTTTTTAAGTTTTTCTTGCAGTAGCACCCCTTATTCTTGGTATCACTTTTGTCCTAGTTCATTCAGAGTGTTACAACATAATTCTATAACCTGGATGGCTTATCACAACAGAAATTTACTTCTACAATGGTGGAGGCCGGCAAATACAGGGCAAAGGCCCCCATAGATTTGGTGTCTAGTGGAGGGGCTCATTTCCTGGTTCATAGATGACATCCTCTCTCTGTCCCATATCATAAAATGAGCAAAGCAGATCTCTGGGACCTGTTTTCTACAGTCACTACTCAAATTCCTGAAATCTTCTCCCTTATGATCTAATCACCTCCCATAGTTTCCACTTAATATTTTGATTGGTGATTAGGTTTAAAGCAAATGAATTGTGGAGGGGCACAAAAATATTCAGACCACAGCATCAGGCAAATTATTTAACTTCTTACAACTCAATTTCCTCAACTGTCAAATGGAAATAATAACACACTTCCCATAATAATGGTGAAACTGAGATAATCTGTGAAATGTTCTATAAATAATAATAATGTCTGATACATTGAAATAAATACTATATTATGGCAACAAAAATTAACTTGATAGGGCATATTTTTTATCAGAAATTCCTTAATGTAAATATTTAAGACTGGAAATATATTTGTGCTTTTATTGTAACATTTACGCAGTGAAGAACAGCACTTTGTAAATTAACTGGCAAATGTATTATAAAGTTCTTAATTACAATTGGCATTTTTCAACTCAGAGGGAGAGTAATAGCCATCTGCTTTAGAAGTGACACCAACCACATTGGAGCTCAGTGTAAGCACCTGCAAGGCTGTTGTCAGTCTGCTTGAATTCAATGTAAGGTTTATGAAGATGAGCATTTAAGACTATTTTCGTGGCTCGGTGCCTGTGGCTCAATCGGCTAAAGCGCCAGCCACGTACACCTAAGGTGGCGGGTTTGAATCCCCAGCCCGGGGCCCACCAAACAACAATGATGGCTGCAACCAAAAAATGGCCGGGCATTGTGGCAGGCGCCTGTGGTCCCAGCTACTTGGGAGGCGGAGGCAGGAGACTCGCTTGAGCCCAGAAGTTGGAGGTTGCTATGAGCTGTGATGCCATGGCACTCTACCCGGGGGATAGCTTGAGGCTCCATCTCAAAAAAAAAAAAAAAAAAGACAGACGAATGGCTAACAAACATATGAATAAATGCTCATCATCCCTAATTATTAGAGAAATGCAAATCAAAACCACCCAGAGATACCACCTAACTCCAGCGAGAACGGCCCAAGTCACAAAATCTCAAAATTGCAGATGCTGGCATGGATACGGAGAGAAGGGAACACTTTTACACTGCTGATGGGACTACAAACTAATACAACCTTTTTGGAAGGAAGTATGGAGAATCCTCAAAGATCTCAAGCTAGACTTCCCATTTGATCCTACAATCCCATTACTGGCCATCTACCCAGAAGGAAAAAAAAAATTCTTTTATCATAAGAACACTTAAACTAGACTGTTTATTGCAGCTCAATTTACAATCGCCAAAATGTGGAAACAGCCTAAATGCCCACTAACCCAGGAATGGATTAACAAGCAGTGGTATGTGTACACCATGAAATACTATTCAACCATTAAAAGAAATGGAGACTTGACATCCTATGTACCAAGCTGGATAGAAGTGGAACACATTATTCTTAGTGAAGCATCATAAGAATGGAGAAGCATGAATCCTAAGTACTCAATTTTGACATGAGGACAATTAATGACAATTAAGGACATGGTAGGGAAAAGGGGAGAGCAGAGAGAGAAAGAAGGAGGGAGGAGTGGGGGAAAGGAAGAGCAGAGAGAGGGAAGGAGGCGGGGTTTGGTGTGTAACACACCTTTTGGGGGCAAGACACGATTGTAAGAGGGACTCTACCTAACAAATGCAATCAGTGTAACCTGGTTTCTTGTACCCTCAATGAATCCCCAACAACGAAAAAAGAAAAAAAAAATGGCCGGGCATTGTGGTGGGGACCTGTAGTCCCAGCTACTTAAGAGGCTGAGGCAAGAGAATCACCTAAGCCCAAGAGCTGAAGGTTGCTGTGAGCTATGACACCAGAGCACTCTACCAAGGATGACAAAGTGAGACTCTGTCTCTAAAAATAAAAAACAAACAAACAAACAAAAAAAAAAAACAAACACTACCATGTTTAAAGAGTCCAGGAGGTTTCATCAATGAGTCCTGTCCAATCTTTAAGGCCACAGAAAAATATTAAAATATCTCCAATTTATTTTGTAAAGTTAATAATACCTTAGTACGCAAAACTGATAATAAAAGTATAAAAATGTAAAATTCAATTCTATTAAATAAAATATAACTTCCAGCAATATCTCAAAACTCTCTGATAGTCTCGTCAATAGAGTGCATTCCAGGAATACAGTAATGCTTTAATAGTAGGCAATATATCTTCATAATCAATTTTACCAACAAATTGAAGAATAAACCATATAATTGTAAAAATGAATGATAAAAAAGTATTTCATAAAAATTTGATCATTCCTAATAAGACTAAGTACAGTAATTTAGTAACCAAATATAATAAAAATATTTAAATATGGTAACACTGATTAAAAAGTATTACACTTTTTAGATTAAGTGCCTGATGATGGGTGGAGGAAGGGTGACTGGTGGGACCACGCCCATGGTTCATCTTGCAAGAGTACATGTGTATCTTTCTAAATG
This sequence comes from Galagoides demidoff, assembly GCA_963574575.1. Lineage (NCBI taxonomy): Eukaryota > Metazoa > Chordata > Mammalia > Primates > Galagidae > Galagoides > Galagoides demidoff. The sequence goes on along the minus strand of CAUYQV010056018.1, from coordinate 9,514 downwards.
TAGAATATAAATGTCTTAACACAATAACTAAGAAAATGACATGAAGGCTATGTTAAACAGTTTGATGAAAATATTTCAGATTGTATATAGAACCAGCACTAGTACCCCATGACTGCATTAATGTACACAGCTATGATTTAATTTAAAAAAAAATTTTTTAAATATAAAAAAAAAGTGTCTGAGAGACCTTTAGTATAGCCAAAGGGCTATACTACACTGCAGTTTGGCTGTAAGAATTGAGAAATGATGACAAATTTGAAATTTTCTACATACATATAAATATATATATCCAAAAACATACACACAAGCATATATTTATCTATATACATTCACAGAAATAAAAATCTCCAAACTCATATATAAAATGTATGTTTCACAGAAAACATATACAATATACATAAATACACATCCATGTTTTTTCTCTGTTAAAATACTAGTGTACCTGTTTGGGAAGTCGGAACAAGGAATTCTTATAGAAAATGTCCTTAGCCTGGCTCCATGTACCATCAATAATGATGATTGTGGAAGGATAAACAGGAGAATCTAATATAAATTCTTCCAAATTAGCAGCATCAGCACCTGGATATAATATTAATGTACCAGAGTTCCGACAAACAGTAGAAAGTTCAGGATCTCTGAAAAAAGAATTTTTTTAATGTAACTTTACTAACTCGTAGAGAAAAAACATTTTATTATGCTTACTAAATTTTCTAATAAAAGTTCCCTTACCTCTAGTGATTAGTCAAATTAGAGGTATTTAATGAGATAGTCTCTGCCCACAAGCAAAAAAAAAAAAAAAATCTTGAGGGGTAAGGAGGTAAGTTAAGTCAGTTAAAGACAATGTGAAAATCTGGACTTCCAATTTCAGTTCAGACATTCAAAGAGCTTGAAAGTGTCAAGCTTATCCTCACAAGAAAAATGATAGCGAACTGAAAACCAACAACTTTTCTTTGATCCATCAAAGAATTGAGGCCACAGGAAAACACTCCAAAAACCAGAGAGACATGTAAAAATACAGAATCAAAGTCATCAGAAGGTCATGGCTAAAACTGCATGAGGTCTAACAATTAAGTTTGCAAATACATCCTAGAAAAAGTGCTAAATGCCTCAATGCCTCAATGCTGAAGATCACTACAGTCACCTTCAAAGTACTTCCCTTGGGAAGCTATGCACAGATGCCTGCGCCCAGTCCACCCTTCAAAGCAATTTTGGCACTCTCTTTCTAGAATGACTGTCAGAGATGTTATCACATGGCACACAAAAATATGCAGCACCAATAATAACGCCACTCATAAAGACACTGCTACATGTTGACATGAACACAGCTGTAAGACACATATACCAACTGATATACAAAGGTTATAAAACCTTAGTTGTTTGTACAGTGCTGCCAACATAAGCACATGGTGGCAAGTTCATGAACTTAACTGTCGGATTTCATGCAATGACACCTCTGATGGTCATTCCAGACAAAGACTTCCAAAATCACTTTGAAGGATGGACTAGGTGCTGACGTCGCTGATGTCAGTGCACAGCTTCCCAAGGGGAATACTTTGAAGGTGACCATAGTGATACTCAGCAGTGAGGTATGTAGCACTTTTTCTAGGATGAGTTCATATAATGAATTATCCAACCTGGTATATAAAAACATCACATTGTATACTGTACATGTATACAATTTTGCCACACTGGCCACATTCTCTCTTGAGCACAGATCCTCTCTCTCTCCTCATCCTTTTCTCCATCCTGGGACCCAGTATATCTTACTCCTTTCCACCATGTACTTGAACCCTTCAGGTGGTGCTGAGCTGGGGTAGTCAGGAACCCAGTCACCTCTGAGAACTGGACCATTTACCACTTGAATTGGTGCTTAGATCCTTGGAGCCAAGCCCAGGATTCCTGTCTCTGCCTCAAGCTTGTGCCCCAACCCCCCCTGGGAGAGGAGTGGGAGGTGGGATTGAGGGGCAGAGATTCTGCCCCAGTGTTGAACTGGATAAGGGTCTCCCTACCCAGAGCTAGTCCTCATTCAGAGGGCACCTAAGGAGGCTCAGATTGACCCATCATAGTATGGGACTCCCACTCTGTAATAAGGAACTATATAGGGCCTAAAATGTGGCCGGGGTAGGGACAATATTTATATATAAACACATACAACTTTTATCTATCAATTATACCTCAGTAATACTGGTGAGGAGGTAAATATAGCCAATATAACTAACAATGTCCCCTGAGATTGAGATTGAGATCAAGGTAAAGATGTTGGTTTTCACCACTTTTGAATAAATTTGTACTGAAGGTTATCAGTTATTGCAATAAGACAAGAAAAAAAATAAAAGTATAAATATCAAAAAGGAGGAAGTAAAAATGACTCTATTTACAGACAATAATGCTGCTTATATAAAGTTCCAAGGAATCTACAAAACAATTTCTACAACTAATACACGAATTCACTGGATACAGATTTAATATACAAAAATCAATCATTTTCTGATATACTAACAGAAAATAAGTGAAAATGTACATTTTTAAATTCCATTTACAAATAATAAAAGCCTTAATCATCCCACTATTAGATAAACATTAAATCAATAGTCTCAATCTGCTTTAATTAAAAAATCATCAGGGAATAATAATCTACTGAGTAATCACTATATTAGATACCAAAGAAAAAGCTGAACTAAGTCTAATATAAGAACACTATCATCCTGAAGGCACTTTTAACAAAATAAATAATAAATACATTTGCCTTTTAGGTTCAACATACATCACTATGGAATTCAGATAATGTTATCATACCTTTGTATCATGCCATTTTGGTTTGTGTGTTTTTATTTCTGTTTTTGTTTTGCTTTGTTTTGTCTTATATGATTTTTTTTGGGGGGTGAGGCAGAACTTAAAGTTGTTTGATCACCCAAATTTCCAGTTCGAGTCTAATGAGGATGTTTTTAAAGATCTAAATAGAAAAGAATTATTTTAAATTATTGTAAGGGTTAAGTTAATTTACCTTTCTTCACTGAAGCGACGACCAATCTTTACTTTACACCTGTCCTGGGGAAGGCACGCTGCTAATAGAGGAACTGTCCGCAACACTTTGTTTTCCTTTAATAAAAAAAATAATTACAACATAGATTTTTTACTTAAACATTGTTTTAAATCTTTCATGATGAAAATTGGATTCATAACTTTACATATAATTTTCACAAGTCTTTTACTAATGACCACAGTTTAATAAAAAGAGGTAAAGTTTCTAATTTATCAATGCAAAGCATAATACAAGCATACCTTTTAATTCTACTTAGATATGTTCATACGTTTATTGATCCAATAAGATAATATTAATCTATATAATGATTAGGGTTATAAAAATATAAATCTGTTTAAATTAGATCATTTATTCTGACAAGTTTTAATTTCAATAGTAATCACATTTTGTACTATATCACCTTGAAGATAACCATAGCTCTTTATGCACAGAAAGCAAGGAACTATTCAAAAAACAAAACAATGGGTCATGTCAAAGTGACACAGAAGCCAATCTTATCAATGGCAAAATGGAACAATTTCAGAAACATTATAAATAACATAGTGTTGGATTCTAACACAAAGTGTAAAATAAAAGGCCAGACGTGATGGCTCACCCTTGTAATCCTAACACTCTGAGAGGGCAAGCTGGGTGGACACCCTGAGCTCAGGAGTTCGAAACCAGCCTGAGCAAGTGTGGGACCCCATCTCTAGTACAAATAGAAAAACTGGCTCAGCACCCATAGCTCAGTGAGTAGGGCGCCAGTCACATACACCAAAGCTGGCGGGTTCAAGCTCAGCCCGAGCCTACTAAACAACTATGACAACTGCACCCAAAAAATAGCTGGGCATTGTGGCTGGCACCTGTAGTCCCAGCTACTTGGGAGGCTGAGGCAAGAGAATCACTTAAGCCCAAGAGTTTGAGGTTGCTGTGAGCTGTGATACCACAGCCTCTACCTAGGGAAACAGTGAAACTCTATCTCAAAAAAAACAATAAATAATAATGAAAAAATAAAAACAAAAAAACAAGCAGGGCCCTGTGGCAAGCATGCGTAGTTCCAGCTACTCTGGAGGCTGAGACAAGAGGATTGCTGGAGCTGGAGTCTGAGGTTGCTGCAAACTATGATGCATGGCATGCTACCCCAGGGTGACTGAGACTCTGTCTCAAAAAAAAAAAAAAGCCTTAATAATATAAATGATTGAAAAAATAAATGAATGAGGGAGAAGGAACAAATCTTCCTCACAAAAAAAATTCTAAATAACAAATGGAACTACTTCCCACTCCAGAAGTTGGCGCTCAACCTCTCCTCCCCACCTGAGTGTACACTGGATTTACAGTCTTGCTTCCAAACACACATACGGAGAATGGAAAGAGAACAAAGTAATGATTTTAGAGTGAAAATACCTTTCCATTTCTAAAAATTCCATTAATTGGACCATCATCAGTCATTTTTCATACCCAGGAAGAAAGAATGTTGCACAGAGAGGCCAGAAGCATCTGAACAGACAAGTCTTCCTTGGTTTAGATCAAGTGCTTCTTCTCCAATAAGATTTCTACACAATTGTCAATCATGCTTATGTAATGAAACCTCCAAAAACCCAAGAGAACAGGATTCAGAGAGCTGAACACGAGGAGACAGACAGGAAGGTGACTAAGACCCATCGGTGTGCCAGGAGGGTGGCACGTCCCAACGCCATGGGGACAGAGGCTCCTGCTCTCTAGCAGCTTCCAGACCTCACCCTTTATAACTTTATCTTTACTCATAAACCAGTAAAAATAAGTGTTTCCTTAAGCCCTGTGAGCTGCTCTAGCAAAATAATCAAACACTAAGAGGGGTGGTGGGAACTCCGCCTTGAAGCTGGTCTGTCAGAAGTTCTGGAGGACTAGACCTCTACCAGCATCTGGGGGAGGAGGAGGAGTTTTGAGGACAGAGCCCTCTCCAGGTACATAGTGTCAGAACTGACTTAGAGGACACCGGAGAGTGTTCACTAGTTGGTGCGAGGAGAAAATCTCCCACATTTAGTCACAGAAGATTTTTACTGTGTTGATTGTTGTGGTGTGAGAGTAGAGGGAAAAACACAGTTTGAGAGTTTTTTCAAAAGTAATAGTATTTGAATTATTATGGCTAAATATATATTGTTCACGAAGGCCAAGTAGTTTAACAAAACACTTCTTTCTTATAAAATTTTTTGTTATTCTGAGATAACTGTTTTGTTTTATCCTTAAGTAATGTTCTACATATTTATACCTACTCTTTGAAATGCTCCATCAAGCATGGGCAGCCCCATACTATTGAGGTAAATGAATATTAGAAAGTTCCTTTGTTGATAAGAAACTATATAGATGCACCTAAGTTTGCATAAAATATATTTGTAGCATATGTAATTATGAGTAGTCTAAACCATACATTAAGCATTATTAAAAATAAATTAAAAAATAAAAGATTAGAAAACATCAAAATTCCTACAAATCAACAAAAATAGCCACATTTAAAAAGCCATCAACTAGGTGTGGTAACCCCAACTAGTTGGGAGGCTGAGGCAGGATGATTATTGAGGTCAGAAGTTTAAAACTAGCCAAGATCCCATCTCTAAAAACATATTTTTCACCTCTTGGAGGCAGGACACAATTATAAGAGGTACTTACCTAACAAATGCAATCAGTATAACCTGATTCTCTGTACCCTCAATGAATCCTCAACAATAAAAAAATAATAATTTCAAAAAAAATTTTTTTTTCAAAAATTAGCCAGGCAGGAGGCCAAGGCAGGAGTATTGCTTAAGCCCAGGAATTTGAGCATGCAGTGAGGTATGATGAAGCCACTGCACTCTAGCTCAGGCAACAAAGTGAGACTCTGTCTCAAAAAAAAAAAAAAAGGAGAGAGAGAGAGACCAAAATGCCAAAGTTGGCTAGGTGCGGTGGCTCACACCTGTAATCCTAGCACTCTGAGAGGCCAAGGAGGGTGGACTGCCTGAGCTCACAGGTTTGAGACCAGCCTGAGCAAGAGTGAGACCCCTGTCTCTAAAACTAGCCAGGCGTTTTGGTGGGCGCCTATAGTCCCAGCTACTCGGGAGGCTGAGGCCAGAGAACTGCTTGAACCCAACAGTTCGAGGTTGCTGTGAGCTATCATGCCACGGCACTCTACTGAGGGTGACATAGTGAGACCCTGATTCAAAAATGTTACTTCTACTTTAGCAAGAAAAGACATAAGCTATAACCAAAATAATAAAAAGAATGATTTTCTTAGCTCTTTACTCACAAAATCTCGTATTTTCTTCATATGAAGTTGTTGGAGTTCTAAATTTATATATGATTCAATAATACAGTTGTTATTAAAAGTTATTTGTTAGCATATAACTATAATATCATGTGAAATATAGAAGAAAGAATTTTCTCACAAAGAGGAAGCATTTATCATCAATTTCTTTTCAGAAATATTAAAGATCTGGGAAGGATGAGTATGTTTATCTGTATGTTTCCTCTTGTGTAATAAGGTTCTATTTGAAGTTGTATATTTTGCAAAATCTTACCTCTGCTGGATGCTGAATTATATATAAGTGGGTAGAGATATTCAGAGGGTGCGCTGGTAAAAATGGACACAAGCACACTTTCTGAGGCCGGCTAAAGGGTACAAAGAAAAAGAAAACTTGTCAAGTTTTAAAATACAATAATACAACAATTTCCTAAAATTTGAACATAATCCCACTTTATGCTGAAGCCACATTATTTTCAAAATGAAACACCAAGAATGACCTTAGACATGAGAATTTGGGGAAATATTCAAGTAAATTCTTCACCATCATTGGGTTATCAAATCTGCAGATCACAGGCCGGCCACAAGCAGCCAAGGACAGCTATGAATGCAGCCCAATGCTAAATTGTAAACTTACTTCAAAATATCTTGAGGGTTTTTTTCTGATTTTTTTATTGAAATTTGATTGCACAGTTCTCAAGCATGAATTTCATAGACAACAATACTATGTTGCAATGTCAGGCAAAATAAACACAGGCACCCTCTTGCCATTTGTACCCAAGCATGGCTTCAGTTTTATGGTGTGTGGTCCCCAGTGTGTCATTTTCCAAGCACAGTCAGTCAACTTGACACCATCAGACATTAAATGTGCATGTGATGACTTGGCGAGGCAGTAAATACCAATAATACTTCAACCTACTGCAGCAACATTAGGCATTTAATATTACTTAGAAGTCAGGTAAGCATTCTTCTTTGATTATTAAGGTTATTTCCTCACTTTGGCAACACCTCACACATTGCCCACCAAGCTTTACAATGAGCCCTCTGCCTCGCAGTCAAGATGTGGAAGGGCCCAAACCTTGCTTTCTATTTTCCTGTCAATTAACTTTCATAATAAAAGTAAAGGTAGCCCCTTATCTGTAATCCCAGCATGGCTTCTACAATGCCTCAAAAGAAAACAGAATTCAAGAAAAGAAAAATTACAGATGAAGGAAGATTGTTCAACAAAAAATAGGTGACCACTTTTTTATTGAGGCAAACAGTAAGGCACTCTGCTTAATTTGTAGGGAATCTATGCAAGTTTTCAAAGACTATAATTTGAAAAAGAATTACATGCAAAAACATGCTGCCAAAGTTGATACATAGGAAAGACTGCATAGTAAGGACAAACTAGCAGAACTGAGAAAATGTCTGTCTTCTCAATAAAAAAAATTTTTTTAAAGTTTCAACTCAGACAATTCCATTGTAAAAGCTAATTATATGACAGCATATTTAATAGCAAAAAAATCAAAATGGTTTACTGACGGTAAGTTTATTAAGGAATGTATGAAAAGCATGGCAGATACAATCTGCCCTAAAAAAAGAAGGATATTTCTAAAATCAGTTTGTCTTACTAAACTATAGCCAGGTAAACTGAAGAAATCTATCGTAAGTAGTTTGGAGAGTAAAGCTGCTAATTTTTAATTTTATGCTTTGGCGATGGATGACAGCACTGATGTTATAAATGCTATGTTATGACTCAACTTGCCATTTTTATTAGAAGTATTGATAACAAATATAATGTCACTGAAGAAATGGCTTCTTTGGTGCCATTAAAAGACACAACCAATGGCTCAGTGCCTGTGGCTCAAGCAGCTAAGGCAGCAGCCACATACACCTGAGCGGGTTCGAATCCAGCCCAGGCCCGCCAAACAACAATGACAGCTGCAACCAAAAAATAGCCGGGCATTGTGGGGGGCTCCTGTAGTCCCAGCTACACCTCCTTGGGAGGTGGAGGCAGGAGAATCACTTGAGCCCACGAGTTGGAGGTTGCTGTGAGCTGTGATGCTATAGCACTCTACCCAGGGGGACAGCTTGAGGTTCTGTCTCAAAAAAAAAAAAAAAAAAGACACAACCAAATCAAGAGATTTAGACAAAGCAGTAAAAAAATACACTAAAGCAATTTTCTTTGTCCATTGTTAACATATCTGGTATAATTATTGTGCCATGACAATGGCTGGTAAAAGAAAAGGACTCGTAAATTTAAAATCATCATCAAGACTGGATTTCATGAGGGCCAAGGGATTGAACCATCACCAATTCCAGGAATTCCTTAGAAGTACTGAGGCTGACTAAGGTGACATAATTTACTTTTTAGAAGTAAAATGGCTAAGTCAAGGCCAAATGTTGAAAAGATTTTATGATTTCCAACAAGTTATCAAGTCATTTATGGTATCAAAAAACAAATTTGTGGCAGGACTTAATGATGAAAACTGGCTTACAGATTTAGTAATTTTAGTGGATTTAACCACTCATTTAAATGAGTTAAACATGCATCTTCAAGGTGAAAAAGAACTTATCAGCCGGGCACAGTGGCTCACACCTGTAATCCTAGCACTCTGGGAGGCCAAGGCAGGTTGATCACTTGAACTCACAAGTTCTAGACCAGCCTCAGCAACAGTGAGATGCCCATCTCTAAAATAAACTAGCCAGGCATTGTGGCAGGCACCTATAGTCTTAGCTACTCAGAAGGCTGAGGCAAGAGGATCACTTGAGCCCAAGAGTTTGAGGTTGCTATGAGCTATGACAGTGCTCTACTGAGGATGACAAAGTGAGATTCTGTCGCAAAAAAAAGAAAAAGAACTTATCAATAAGATGTTTTAAACATTCTAATTGGTAAGAATAGTGTTCCAAATGAAACTGAAATTATGGCAGGCTCAAATTAAGGCAAATAATTTTATGCATTTCCACACAGTCTTGTGAACAGTGAAAAATATGCAGCCTTGTTTTTTGATCTGATACAAGAATTTGAAAACAGATTTCAAGATTTCCTGGAAAATATTTTGGTGCATTTGCAATTCCATTTTCAGTCTATAGATATAAATATGTTAACTGCCAATTTTCAAATGGATTGAACGGAGCTGAAATCTCACATTCAACTTAAAGAAAAATTTGATCATGTCTCTTTATTGGACTTTCATATAGGTCCTGTCTTCACAGAGACAAATATCCCTCGTGTCACAATCAGATTTTATTCATGT
>CAUYQV010056017.1:0-48152 GCA_963574575.1 Galagoides demidoff | reverse complement strand
CCCAAGCAGCTCCTGACATGGCGGGTCCCCGGGGTGGCAGGACCAGAGCGTTTGCTTACAGAGGCAGCTCTCTCCCAAGAGAGGAGGACGACAAGGCTGGGTAGCACAAGGTCTCCTTCCAAACTGAAGGAAATCAGCTCAGCGCCTATGGCTCAGTCGGCTAGGGCGCCAGCCACGTACACCTAAGGTGGCGGGTTCAAATCCCCAGCCCGGGCCACCAAACAACAATGATGGCTGCAACTAAAAAAAAAAAAAAATGGCCGGGCGTTGTGGCGGGCGCCTGTGGTCCCAGCTACTTGGGAGGCGGAGGCAGGAGACTCACTTGAGCCCAGGAGTTGGAGGTTGCTATGAGCTGTGATGCCATGGCACTCTACCCAGGGGGACAGCTTAAGGCTCCGTCTCAAAAAAAAAAAAAAAACTGAAGGAAATCAAAATATTTTACCCCAAAATGTCTGTGTTTGACATATTTTCAGAAGATGGTCAGAGAGCCACCAGAAATAGGCCTAAAAAGCTGTCTTTTGTGAGGGAAATTTACATCTGTAAAAAATCTACAAAATGCAGCCAGCCCTTCCCTTCTCCAGGTCTAGAAAGGACTAAGTCAGAGTCTTAGACATCTGGAAGAACCATCAGCCTTTTGTTCCCTCCGAGGGCTGCCACCTATGAGGCTCCATCGATGATAACAAGCCCACCTTTGCCGGCCAGGCCTCCTGTCCTCCCACTGCACCGATTCACCACGGTCGCCCTGAGGGCTGTGCTTCACGCCCTGTTTTCTCTATAACCCGCAGGTGGTATATCAGCGTCTGCACCTCACTGGGTGGGGCATACATTTTGTGTGCCTTGTCTACAACTAATCTGTCTTTTGTGAGTTGACTTGTGAGTGACCCTTCAGAGGGCAGAGGAGGAGTTTTCCCCGTTGGCCCTAACGGCACTCATCAATCAGGTGTCTGCTCCTCCTCCACCCTGCATGGGGGATGGGGAGTTGAAGAGTTGTTCCTCCACATGGACAGGGAGAGGTGAGCAGGGAACACGTGTCCTTAACTGCTGTGAAATCTCTGCTCCTCCGTCTACAGTTCCACGCGGTCACGGAGGCGGCCATGCCTCTTTGCCTCTTTGTTTCTCCTCTATAAACTAGAGGAAATCACACACACGAGCTTCGTGAGTGGCACCATCTGGCAGGTATCAAGCTTTAGTCTCTTTAGCCCAGCAGCTGTTTCCTCAGGTCCCTGCTCACTGGGGTCTCTGACCCCCCTCGCTGGTCCTAACTGTGAGCATTGCTGTTCATCCTGGGTCACTACTTTCCCCGTATTTGACTCAAGTCCTTCAAAAGCCTGGGGTTTTCAGAGAGCTCCGTGGACAGCTGTGGGGGCTCCTCCCTGCCACCCTCCCTCCCCAGGCCCCCCCTTACCTGACTCCATCGTTCAGGATGTCTGATACTTCTCTGTGTCTCTGGCTGTTGGCACACTCTTGTTCTTCATGGAACTTTCCGAATTCAGTCTGGAATATATGTACAAAAACATCTAGCACTGTGTTCTCTCACTTTTGTGAACTCCAAGATGACACGGTCACTTTCCCTGTTTCTGTCACTCCCACGTTGTCACAAGCCCTTCTGTGTGAACCTCATTGAGTCCAGAGAGGCCCTTCGTGTCATCCTGTACTTTGTGACAGTTTGCTTGAGGCCTAGAACTTAGATTAATAATTGTGGGTGGAAGTGATGTAGATGGCCTGGTGCTGTTTCAGTGTCACATAGCTGCTCACTCTTTAGGTTTCTATCCTGTTTTTATCCTGCCTGTCATTACAGTTCTTAAAACAATTTTATTGATAGCTCATAATTCATGCCCACACTCATCTGTTACCTTCACAGCCTGTTTTTCAAATAAATAAGTGGTTGATATAGAAGAAGGTCTGAAATTTTTGGCAAATTTAGGCTTACCACTCACCAACGGTATGGTTGATAAAAACTTTAAAAAAGTTAAAAATACCTTTAAGTTCATATTTGTAAAAATTTGTACTTTTTATAAAGTGACTATCCTTAAAAGGAAAGTTCATTATAAAAGCTATTTATTTTTAAGAAAAATGAGTGAGGATTTTTTTTTCAAATAAAATAGATAATAATGTTCAGTAACATTAAGGTGCTAAATTAATATTGACATATCTTTTTGCTTTTATTGCTTTAATAGTTATTAACAAGTATGGAAAAGACTGTGTCATTTGCTTAGGAAAAGTGTGGACTTGTACAATGAAAGGCTATTGCCTTATCATGGGTGTCATATTTAACAGAGGCTGGAGATGATGCCACACCCGAGCCTGGTTGGTGCTCGCCTTCAAGGGGGTAACAGTTTACTGAAAATGATGATAAACTGTTCCCTCAGAAAAGCTGTGTATGCAACTACACATAAATATCTCATAAAATCCCAGCTCCCTCCAATCCATTTGCGTGGTTGCTGTGTGCCGAGATACTTAGCTTGTGTTGACTTTTCATTATTTGAGAAATTAGACTATTAATCTGTGGGATTCAGACTGTGTACCAAAAAAGTAGCCGGTTAGTTTTATGCTTTACATTTGCATAATCATTTAATACACAGCAGACACAGCTATTTGAAAGTAGACATGGGGATAATTAAAATGTCTAAATAATTTAAATTTCTCAATTTTGCCACTGGTTTTATTGTTCCTTTTGCCAGACTACAAAAACTTCACAGGTAGCAAGAATTTGGATAATTTAAAGATCAAAGCTCTTCTCCCAACTGGATTCTCACCTTAATAATAAAGAAATTGATCAAAATTAAAGTCGACTAGGCAGGGGCCTTAAAGCCTGGTCTCTAGTAGATGAGGAAGGCGTTGCATCATGCCCCACTGTGCAGGCCACCCTCTTGCAGGTCATCCTCCTGGCCTCCACCCTCCACCCTTTCATTATTAAACAGGCCCCAGGGAAGCTATTCCCTCGCTCAGCAGGAGTCTGTCCTGCAAGTTGCTTGTTCGTTTCTGTCCCTCAGCACCTTCCCTGAGTGGGGGCTGTGACGTCAGGGCATGAGAAGGTAAAACACATCAGCCTCCATGGGGTTCCCGGGACCAGTGGCGGGATAGGTCGTATGGAGAGAGCCCAGGCAGGTGCCCTCCTGGCAGGAACAGACCCTGCCCTGTTCTCCTTCACTGAGGAGAAGCACATTGGAGGGCCCAGGACCTTGAGGTGTGCTGGAGGCACAGCTCAGTTTTGCACAAACTGGCAAATCTGTATAATAAACACGCAGGGGCTGTGACCACACTCCTCAGAACCTCTATCACTGCCTCTGATCAACCAGGGGTTTCTAACTAGACTCATTTCCCAGGCTCCTTGGGAGCTGAGCGTCTTGGAGGTAATACTTTGCCTACAGGCCCCTACAGTCGTCAGGACATTCTCTGGCACTGGATGTGGGAAGAGCACTCCAACAGGTGGCACGTTTGGGGTCAGTAGAACCGTCAATAAGTTTTTCTCTCCTGAGGCACAGAGATGCCTTAGTTTAAGGAAGAGTCAGGAGAATGCCCTGCTTATTTCTGACAGTGAAAGTCGAGTCATTTCTCGGACAGGAGGCCTCTTGGGAGTGTGTGGCTGATAAAGTCTGCCCTGTGGGAACCACCTGATTCCCACACCGCCTGTGAGCAGGGGTAAAACAATTCTGTAAGAATGTCACCTCCTTGGGAGACATGAGAAGGACACTGGGGCCATTTACCTTTTGAGGTTCATTCTGCTAAGATTCTCTGTGGGGCTGGAATGCTCCTGCCGCAGATTAGAGGAGAGGACGTGGAGGGACTCTGGGGGACAGGCTTCAGGTGGTGAGGGTCCAGCTTGTGTACTGGGCTGTGTTCCAGGTTGGAAGCCTGGCCGTCCATCCCCGTCTGCCCAGGGCACAGTGCCACGACACATGCTGCCTCTTCTCCTCGGTCAGACCGGTAGAAACTAAACGGTGTGCTCTGGCACATTCTGTGGCCAGGCCGTGGGAGCAGGTGCTGCTGCTCGGACACAAACTCAGGTAACTGTGTGCAGAGAGGATCCAGCAACACCCAGCGAAACCAGGCTCCTGTCCCTTCCCAGTTGGCAGTCTCGGTTCTGAGAATTTTGCCAGAAGAGACCCCTCTGAGCACGCCTAGCTGGTATTCTTTGCAGAATGCCAGGCCACCTGCAGCAGCGCCAGAGAGGGACACGAGGACGCAGGGACCCAGGAGTCCACTTCTCAGCAGCAGACACATCGGACCTTTGTCCAAAACACAACAACGGTTGGGGGCACAATTCTATTTTCCAGATTTGTCTTCGCTGGTATTTGTAAACACGACCAGAATATTTGGGTTTGATTAACAATGAACCTGGCTCCACTCCCCTGAGGAAATTTAGAGAAAGTGGCAACAAATCAATACAGTGGTCAATTTTAACACTGAAAAGAAGTTGATTGAAATGTACTATGAACCTTCACAGTTAAGCCCTGTGGTGCTGGCGGAGGAACAGGCCAACAGGCCAGTGGCTGGACAGAAGGTGAAGACTCAGACCCGGTGCCTGTGAGAGTTACCCTGCGTGCAGAGAGCGCCCGGATCACCGGGCCCAGGTGGACTTGTAGTAAATACAGTGCTGGGACACATGGTTTGCTTCTGGAGAAAAAGATAAAAGCATATCTTTGTATTACAATAAACACAAGAATAAACTCCAAATAGCTCAGCTACCTAAATGTGAAAGATATGAAGCCACACAAACACTACCAGAAAAGGGGGTGGACTGCTTTATAACACCCCGAACGGAAGAATGTTCTAACTATGAAGTAAAACCCAGTTGTAATAAAAGAAAAAATTAACTATTTTAATTACAAAAATGTTTTTTAAAATTACATGAAAAAAAAATTTCCATACAAAGCTGAAAGATCTGACACACTCGTGGAAGGATTCACAGTGTGACACGGAGAGCGGACGTCCCTGTTTCCAGGGAACTTCTCAAAACTGAGGCAGGAAATACTAAAAAATTGATAGGAAAATGGACAAAACACAGAGTCGATTTGTAAACTTAAAACATATACATGTGGCCCTTCAACAAAAAAAAATATTTAGTATTACTCATCATTAGACAAAGAATCAAATTAAAAATGTCACACAGACATATCATTATGACCTGTCAGATTGACAAGGACAAAAACATACTGTGACATGTTGTCATCACGACCACAAACAACAGGCACCCTCAGACAGTGTTGGTGGGAATACACAGGGGCACAATCCTTGTGGAAGGAAGAAGGAAATGTGGAAATACATAAGAAAACCGCACACATTTATCTTTGGGGCCAGAAATTGCATTTCTAGGAAATTGCTCTCAGGTGGCATCTCTTACAGTATGTAAAAACACACTGCCACACTGTTTACAATTGCAAAATATCTGAAACAACCAAAATTTCTTGTGCTCATACATAGGAAAATGGTTAAGTGAATTTGTTATTCCCACCAAATGGAATTCTGTGCAACTATGGAAAAGAAAGCGGGATCTCTACGAGCTGACCTGAAATGCTTTCTAGCGTATGTTACGTGAAGAATCCTAGGGAAAGAGTGTGTGATATGCTGGGGGGGGGGGCTGGGGGTCAGAAAGACAGAGAGTGAGAGAGGACGGGAGTGGGGGGACAGACGGGTATGCCGAAAAAAATGATTCTTTGAAAAGACCTTTTCAGAACCATATTACTGACACATGTATTTTATAGTCTCAAAAATACACAAACCTCAAAACAGGAATGAGGGTGACCCTAGGTAGAACAGTAACAAAAACAAATTATCCTACTGTGTCTCCAAGGAATAACATAACCATGTCCAAGTGTGGGTGGCAGGTGGCAGTGCCAGTAAGTAGAAAAGTTTTACCATGAGAGACACGGGAAGGAATAGGAAGCCTGAGCAGTACTGAATCAAACGAGGGAACTGGATGTTCACAAGGAAATATTTAGACCCCAATGGCTTAACCAGGCAGTTTCTCCAAATATTTAAGCAAGAAAGAACGCCAGTCTTCTCACACTCTGTAGCAAGTTGAAAATGACCGAGCACCCCTTGCTCTCCCTGGGAGGTCAGCGTCACCTTCATAGCTGAACCTGACAAGGAGGTTGCGAGCAAGGACAACACAAACTGATGTCGGGTGCGTGCCAAGAACGCAAAAATCATTTGACACCCCAAATCCAATTAATATAATTTACCATATTTACAGAGTAAAAATTAAAGCAATTTTCTAAAAGGTATGGAAAAGGCATTTGGTAAAATTCAATAGTCACAGCTGTGTTTTTTTGTTTGTTTGTTTTTGTGTTTTTTACAAAAGGACAAATAGAACCTCCTGTAGCAACCTAGAAATGGGGGGGCACTCCCCCAATCTTATGAAGAGTGTCTGTGAAAAAGCTGTAGGAAATACCATACTTCATGGTAAATTAAAGCTTTCCCCCTATGTCTGGGGACACCACGACCCTTTACATTGTTCTGAAGATCCTCGTGAGTACTTGGAGGCAAGAAAAAGAGATAAAGCGTCTGGGGATCGGAAAGGAAGAGGGGCAACTGTAATCACATGCAGACGATGCACCCGGGGACACAAGAACATCCAGGGGGTAAAGCATCTGTGCGAAAACCAGTGGAATCAGGCTGTACAGTGATCAGGTTTCAGTTTCTGTCTTATCCCCTCAATGGGAGGGAGGCGTAGGAGTGTGCTCGGAGGGGCTGGGTGGCTGGTCCCTCGGGATTCCTTCCCCGGCCTCTACAAGTTCACGTTCATTTCCATGGTCCTGTACAATCTTTTCTGCAGTTGAAAAACTCTCCATGGTCACGGGTCCTTGTGCAATAGATGCAAGGGCAAGCGCTTCTCCTTCTCCTGGAGTGCTTCTAACCTTTAAGTATGAGATAAACAATTGTATGTCACAGACTTTTTTTTTTGGCCGGGACTGGATTTGTACTTGCCACCTCCAGCATATGGGGCGGGCTCCCTACTCCTTTGAGCCACAGGTGCTGCCCTCTGTCACAGACTTTTAAAAAAGTAATATGAAACTTTGTTGCCCAATGGGAAACACTGACGTATTCACTTGCAACTTTTTAATGAAAAAAAAGGTATTCTTGTGGAATAGGTAGTTAAAAATAAACAACAGCAGCAAAAATATTACCTCCTGGAAAAGAGCCTTTTCTATGTGGAATAAGAAAATGGGAAAACAAAATAATCTATATTTAAAGTTCAGAGGCTGTACAAATTTCCTTGTGCACGCAGTAGTTTTAGAATGGGAGGGTAAACAGTCTGTTTTAATTTTGTAAATATTTTATAAAATTTAATGAATATTTTGTAAATAAAGATATATTTAGCCACAATTTCCCATTTTCCCTCTGTAGGGGGGCTTTCTGGGCGACCCTGGGGACACCCTGTGGTTGCTGACCTTCCCCGCGGGGCTGGTTCTCAGGGCACACGTGACCTCAAAGCGCTCAAAGCTTTCAGTGCGTTATGGCTTGGACTGTAGTCCTGGTCTGACCTTCTGTAACTTATTTTTATCCCAATCAGACTAATTTTTACTTTATATGATTGACTTTGGGGTGGGGTCCTATTCTAAGTGCATCTTAATGGTTTCACCAATTTTGCCTTTTTGCTATCTGTATTTGCTGGCAGTGAAGTGACTGGAGTCCCACTGGCTTGTGCCTGTTGTCCTGGCACAAGTCACCAGTAACAGCCTGTCTCCCTTCCTCTCAACTTACTTACACTGTACTCCCAGGGATGAGTCCTGTGGGTTTGAATCTGTGCTCCAAGGAATGGATTTTAGCAATTTAAGGATTTCGTTACCCTTCTCTCTAGGTACCTTCTGCTGTTTGCTTTTCCTATTTAAAGACATTATTACTTAGCTGTGATTATCAAAGTTATTAAACTTGATTATCATATACTTCACTTTGGGGGAGTAAAGTTACCGGGCAGAATCAGTATCTCTGCTTATTTATATAAATATCTTCCTCTGTATCTGTCTGTCAGTCTGCCCTCTATTTCTGTCAGACAGTGATAGAAATTCATACAATGAGTAAATACTGTAATGTCTTCCCTGTGAGATGCTCCCACTATAGCGGGAAGACGCAAGCAAAACCACACAACTCTAAAGGGCTTAGTGAGCGCCCTGGTGAAGGAGAGCAGAGGCGTGCTCGGCACTGCACCATGATAAAAGGAACAGCAAGCACTGGTTACAAAGGTCAAGGTCTAGGAACTATTAGTCGTATTTTTTGTCTTGGTTGTACCTAAACACAATGAGATAATTTTCTGGTAATATTCACATAGTCTACTAAAACACCATTTTAATATCAAATCATAATTACTTGCCTTATTATATAGCTTTTCCAAAGAAAAACTGGTCTTCATAAATAAATATAAGCTTTGATATACTGGTTATATATGAGTCAGAAATATATAAATGACCATACTGATTATTAAATTTTTTTCAATACAATGATAATTATAATTATTTAGAAAATACATGAGCAAGAGATACTTGCAGAGGGAAAATCCTTCTTTGATGGCCTCAGGATTGGAAAGGTTTGAAGGGCAGATCTCATGAGATCAGGCTCTGCCCTTGAATGTGTCCTACAAATGCTGAGGGCCTTTTTGTCCTCAAGCATTTCAAGCATAATTTTTTACAATGTGGCCGCCTTAGAGTGTTGATGTTCATTTCTCCTTTTCTCTAATAGATGGCGATTCCCCAGCGTGTTGTAGGTAGTGAGATTGTTCCGTCCTGCAAAGTGTTTTTCTGCAAACCGGCACACGTCTGGTGCATTTGGTGTGCTGTTGCAGACACACGTCCCTGTGTGTCTGGGTCCAGGGGTGGGTCACACAGGTGAGCTGTCCTCAGGACCTGGAGCTTGTTTACTAGAGGCTGGCTCTGTAGCTAAACTGACAGACGCTAGTCGAGGCTGGTACAGCTGTAAGGAGAGCAGGGACCGCTTATCCGGGGCCAGTGCATGATACTCAGTGACATCAGAGTCAGCGTATAAAACTCTGTAATAACTGCACAATTTGTTGATGTGCAAATAACATGTTGGTTGAAATGTGATTTTATTTTAACTTTTGAGATATTTCAATTTTAGCTATTTATTAAATTCTCTGAAATAATGATGATGCCATGACTCTGCCTCTGGCACTGTTCAGAGATGTTCGACTGAGCAGAGACGGGAGCTGAACGTTTTACAGCCAATAAGACAAACACATGAGGCAGCTTCACTTTTCTTCAGAAAATGGTGGGGCCCTACACGATCATAAACCTCTTGAAGCAAAAACTTAACAGCTCTCACTGCTGGCACCTGAGGGGGACTGCAGAATTTGCTGTTGCAATGGAGAGGTTTCGGGGTGGAGTCTGCTCCGTGAGAAGCAGAGGAAGCCGGCCCAGGGGTTGGACAGGAAGGCTTCATTAGGAGAGAACAGAGTGGCCTCTGCCCAGGAGTCAGATCCCAGCTCACAGTGTCAAGAGACTTTTATTAGTGTAGCTGGAATGTGGGAGGGAGTCATGAGAGGAGAGGAAGTCATCTTTTTTCTGCAAAGTGAATGATGCCGTGTCAGGGACTGATCTTAGAATTAATCCCTTCTGCCAAAGTGTTAATCTTCTCATCAGGGCCTTGTCTCCAGTGCCAGCCAGGACCGGGGGAGGGGATTGCTTGTTCTGTGTTTCCCAGGAACACCATCCCTGAAGCATCCCAGGGGCAGGCAGGGGTTGCGGTGGCCGTGCCATTGGTCTCTGACCTGCTTTCTCTCCCCAGCTGTCTCCCAGAGTGGCACCACGCTTGTCGGGGTCATGAGGATACCTTCTCCACACTGGGGACTTGTGGGGATCCTGAGTTAGACTGGAGATCATGGAACGACCAACATCAGGAGGCTGGTAAGTGTGGGACAGAGAAACAGGAGCTGGCTTCCGGCTTCCTGGGGTCATGATCAAGATGTGATTTCTCCTTTCTAGGAACTAGAATGTTTTTTCCTCTTAAGGAATCTGAAGTTAAGCTATCCTGAGAAGCCAAGGCAAAGATTTGCTTTAAGAGGAGGTCTCTATTAAAATGAAAACAAAATTACTTAAACCCTGAAGAATGCCCAGACACTCCTAGCCCCTCACATGCGAACATCACCGTCATGCGAACTCTCACATGGCCTTAGTTTCCCAAAGTTGAAAATGCAATGCTGTGAGTTGTTGCAAAGAAAATGAATCCTGGGATTCAGGCAGTGAAAAAGAGAAAGAGGAGAGGAGTGTACAGTGGATGTGGGTTTTAGAATTTCTTTCCCTGCCAACACAACCGTGTAGAATTCAAAAGACCTTTCAAGAATGACAGAAAAACTGGGGAGGAGCAGAGGGGAGGAGGAGCGTATAGAATATTCAGATTCAGCTCCAGTCGTCTTGAGCGTTCCTTAAAAAGCAGATTTTATCCAAAAAACAAAACAAAACAAACATGTTTTAGGAATAGATTCATACATAAATAAAGAAGAGGGGCTTTATTATCAATAGGGTAAGAATTCTTTGCTGGTGATTACAAGTTTGCTTTCAAGATTTTGCGTTTGAGGATGGGAAGATGGGAAACTCTGGAATCCTGCATCACTCGTGGTGTTAATCCATGTGGCGAGGAAACTTTGCCTCATGTATGTAAACTACATAAAACTAGTCATGACGCTGGCTTCGGGTAAACTACATAAAACTAGTTATGACGCTGGCTTCGGGTACTTTTTTTCCTGATGAGTAGCTCTCTCTCTGCCAATCATTCTGTCCATTTTTACATAGTTTTGCAAAGTAACCTCCCATAAACTAGCTCATATATAAAAACATTATAGGAAAAGTAATTCAAATATTGTTACCTAAAAATGTAGCTACAATATAGTACTGACGCTCATCTGAAACTTCACAATTTTTTTATCTCTCAAAACAATACAAATAATGTAATTTTGACATTAAAATACAGTAATTTATGGTATTTTAAATTTATTTTATCATAGAACATATATTCTATTTGTTATGGAATTGTCTTCCAAAGATTATTTTTGGACGCACCCCACCCTTCCCCACTTTTGGAATCCAGACAGTAAGGCCACTTATTTACATAAATTTGTAAAGCTGGCTTAGAAGTGAAAATACAGAGGATGGAACTAATCAATGTGAGTCTATTAAGAATGAACAGATACATTATTATAGGTTCAAACTAGAATCACAGAGGAGAGACGCCGGAAAAGTAACAGTAATTATCACTTTTACGGCAACAGTCGGCAGAGACCAGCATCAATCCGGAATGGACCTGAATTTCACTGAGAGCAGCTAACGTTAGCAGGAAACATGCGCTTAGAATAGAAGGTTTGGGTTTCCTATGAAGAAGGAAAAAGTGGCCTGACATTAATTCACTGAGAGAATAGATTCACAAAAGACGTGAAATAAATGCTCAGAGCCATGTTTTACTGTAGTGGCCATTTGATGCAAGTAAGAAAAACATAAGTATAACTCGAGATTTAAGTGCCGGTAATGGAAAATATGATATTGAGAATTGCTCACAAGAAAGTTGTTTTCACTTTTTTAAATAACAGATATTTTTATTGGTTTCACACAAATAAAAAGATAATGATAAATTGGTCCAAAATGAGACCTTTTAAAAATCAATTGCATGCCTATTATAGGCTAATGTTTCTAAATATTGTACTAAATGCAAAATAATAGTTTCTTCCTTCAAAGTAAAAAGCTACCAAATACTAAAAAGTTAATTAAAAATTAACAGAGATTTTCATGCTATTGGGTTAAGTACTTTCAGAACTTAGAAAATAGGAATAATAAAGCTGAAATCACGTTGGTTAGGCTTTCCTGAAAAGGCTTGGGCTGTCAGGCTAAATGCCACTTTCCCCGTGTGGGACTTTGCAGTCTGTACAGGTGTAGATGAGTGTTAGGTCACCACCTGCTCCTCTTTCACCCACAGCCAGGGGATGGATGCAAAAGGGCAAGAAGGTCTGGTTTATGCTAAATTCGAATTATTTTATTTTATTTTTTATTTCAGGTTAATGTGAGGGTACAACTAGGTTATGATGTTTACATTTGTTAGTTCGAGTCTCTCGTGTAGTTGTGTCCCACACCCAAGATGTGTGCCACATCCCCTTACATTGTGCCCATTAAGTGGAAGCACCCCAGTCCCCTTCCCTCCTACCCTCCCTCACCTTCTGTGTTCCCCCCTCCCCCCAAGTTGAATTAAACTGAGATTTTCTCTTATGTAAGTGTGTATTAAGGTCATCTACTGGCTTCATATTAGTGTTGAGTACATTGGATTCTTGTGAGACTTCACTAAGAATGTGCTTCAACTCCATGCAGGTTAATACAAAAGTTGTAAAGCCTCCATCTTTCTTTATGAATAGTATTCCATGGTATACGTATACCACAGCTTGGTAATCCATTCCTAGGTTGGTGGGCACTTTGGTTATTTCTACATCTTGACAATTATAAATTGAGCTGTGATAAACAGTATAGTGCAAATGTCTTTATGACAAAATGATCTTTTTTTCTGCCTAGATGCCTAGTAATGGGATAATAAGATCAAATGGGAGGTCTAGTTTGAGATCCTTGAGGATTCTCCATACGTCTTTCCAAAGAGGCTGTATTAGTTTGCAGTCCCACCAACAGTGTGAAAGTTTTCCCTTCTCTCCACATCCACACCAGCGTCTGCCACTTTGGGCTTTTGTGAGGTGGGCCGTTCTCCCTGGGCTGAGATGATAACTGAGGTGGTTTTGATTTGTATTTCTCTGATGATCAGGGACGATGAGCATTTTCCCACATGGTCGTTAGCAGTCATCTGTCTTCCTCCAGTTCTGGTCACGTCCCTTGCCCAGGGATTGATGGGGTGGTTTGTTCTTCTTCTTCTTTTTTTTTTTGTTTGCTGATTAATTTGAGTTCTCTGTAGATTCTAGTTATCAACCCTTTGTTAGATTTGTAACATGAAAATATCTTTTCCCATTTTGAAGGTTGTCTATTTGCTTTAATTGTTATGTCCTTAGCTGTGCAGAAGCTTTTCAGTCTAATTAAGTCCCATTTGTTTATTTTTGTTGTTGCAATGGCTGCTAAAGTCTTCATAAAGATCTTTTCGTCTTCTAGGACTTTTATCGTTTCATGTCTTATATTTAAATCTTTTATCCATCTTGAGTCAATTTTTGTAAGTGGTGAAAGGCCATCTGCCACAAACCCACAGCTAATATTAAATGGAGTAAAACTCAAATTATTTTATTATTGGATAGGTACCTTGTTCAAGTTACTTGCTAAGTGGGGGCCAAAGGCCATTTGATACACTTACTAGCCTACTGCCTGTATAATCCAAGAGCTGCACATGCCTCTCATTTACTCAGTCCTCATACCGGGAGTAACAGCACAAGGAGTGAGGATCAAGGCTAGATCACATGCATATTAAAGAGGCTTACATTGAATTAAGGGACAAAAGCCTCCAAATAACTTTATTAAGACGTGAAAGTGCCAGGCCTACTGGCTCATGCTTGTAATCCTCGCACTCTGGGAGACCAAGGAGGGAGGATCAGTTGAGCTTAGGAGTTTGAGACCAGCCTGAGCCAGACCAAGACTCTGTCTCTACTAAAAATAGAAAAGTTTATGGTGGGTGGTGGGCACCTGTAGTCCCAGCTACTCAGGAGGCTGAAGCAAGAGGATCGCTTGAGCCCAAGAGTTTGAGGTTGCTGTGAGCTATGATGATTCCACAGCACTCTAGCCTGGAGCAACAGAGTGAGACTGTCTCAAAAAACAAAAAAAAAAAATAGGCCAAAAGATTGGCATTAGAAAGATATAAAGAGTTCTATAGAGTAGTGGTTTTCGCCTTGAGGTACTGGAGAAGGCTGTGTGAATAGAATGACATTTAAGCTGAGGGCACAGGATTTGATCTTGCAGAAAGAGTAGGAATTTGCAGAAAACAGCCAGAGTAAAGGAGGCAAGAAATCGCACCTGTCGTATCAAATAGTTCCATCTGTGTACAAAAAACACTGGGGAATGAGGGAAGAAGTAGTCACAGAAATTTGAATCCATCACTTTCTTTTACTAAAAAGATAAATTATCATTTGAAAAATAAATGAATTTCAAAAAGAGGAATGTGCTTTCTGGAAGGCAAGGCCCTGGAGGACAGGAGCACAGAGCACAGAGCTTGGCACCTGGGTCTCTCCATTCGGCTTGTCAGGCCTGGGTGATCTCAAACCTCTGAAATTCATCTTTTTCATCTCTAATGTGAATACAGATTCTATTCCAGAAGCCTTGTGAGCCTAGAGATAGTACATACAATGTGCTTGAAATAGAACTAGTGTTCAGAAAATGATAACTGTCGATGTAATTCTGAATTAAGTAGGATTCTGCTGATTGCAAGTAAAGAAATCAGTTCACACTTGTAGAAGCCCATGGGCCTTCTGGGCTCATGTCACTGAGAGCTGAGCATCAGGGTGCGCCCAGGCCTACGCTTCCTCGGAATTTCTCCTTTACTTCCGTCCTAGTTGGCTCCATCCTCCTTCAGGCTGGCTCTGAGAGGGTGACCTGCCAGCTCAGCAGGTCTGGGAGCAAGAGCCCCCTTCCTAGCAGGGCACCATCCCGGTGACTGCTCATCCACCTACCTTGAGTCATGAGCTGGTCTTGGAACCTGTCACAGACCCTGGGGAGTCAGCCTCTGAAACTGCATTGGATGAGAATAGGAAGAGGGCATAGCGAAGATGGTCTAGACAAAACAAATAAACAAACAAACAAAAAAAACCATTCCGCTACAGGCAGCCACATGCTATTACTAAATTTTCAATTTCAGTATGAATTCGCCATTTCCACAGCAGAGTATAAGGAGTATAACACAGTTTGAAAGCCTTCGGGTGTGGCTCGGCGCCTGTGGCTGAATCGGCTAAGGCGCCAGCCAGGTACACCTAAGGTGGCGGGTTCGAATCCCCAGCCCGGGGCCCACCAAACAATGATGGCTGCAACCAAAAAATGGCCGGGCGTTGTGGCGGGCGCCTGTGGTCCCAGCTACTTGGGAGGCGGAGGCAGGAGACTCGCCTGAGCCCAGGAGTTGGAGGTTGCTATGAGCTGTGATGCCATGGCACTCTACCCAAGGGGATAGCTTGAGGCTCCGTCTCAAAAAAAAAAAATCCAAAAACATTAGATGTTGGTGTGAATGTGGTATAAAAAAAAAGAATGCTTATACATTGTTGGTGGGACTGTAAGTTAGTACATCTTCTATGGAAAACAGTATGGAGATTCCTCGAAGAACTAAAAGTAGACCTACTTTTTGATTCAGCAATCCCACTACTGGGTATCTCCCCAAAGGAAAAAAAGTCATTATATCAAAAAGACACTTGTACCCACATGTCTATTGCAGCACAATTCACAATTGCATACATATGGAATCAACCCAAGTGCCCATCAACTCATGAGTTGATAAAGAAAATGTGGCGTGTGAGTATATATGTATGTGTGTATATGCATATAGATTGTATGTGTATTTGAATGGAACTGGAGACCATTATCTTAAGTGAAGTATCTCAGGAATGGAAAAACAAACACCACATATATACTCACTAATAGGTAGGAGCTAAACAATGGATACACACAGTCATAAAGTACTATAAAAGACATTGGAAACTAAGAAGGGGCAGGGCCTGTAGGTGGGGGACTGGGATACAATGTACACCACTCAGATGACAGACATAATGAAAGTCCTGACTTCAGCACCATACAGTTCATCCATGTGACAAAAACATTTGCATCCCCTTAATATTTTGAAATAAAAAAAAGAAAAGATAGTGTAGAGCTCCAGTTTTGCAAGATAAAAAGAGTTCAGAAGATTGGGTGTACAGTAATGTAAATATACTTAACACTATCGAACTGTATATTGAAGCATTGTTAAGAGGATAAATTTTATTTTCTATGTATGTCACAATTTAAAAATTTAAAACAGCGAAAAATAGGTACCATTCTGTCCTCCTGAGACTACACCCTAGTCATCTTGCTACATGTAATAGAATGCTGCCACATACCGATGTCCTCTGGGCACTGATTTCTCAATTATTCCTCAAGGTATGCAATTAAAGATAGCTGCTTTCATCCATTACGTGTGAATTTTTTTTTTTTTTTTAGTTTTACTATGACAAGTTAACATTATTTTCCAGTTCCCACATGGCACAGTCTTTTTCCCCTTTTTGTGCTGACAACAGCAGCATGCTTATTCGAACCTATCAACAAAATATTAAGAGCTTTAAGATTAATTACACAGTAAATTTTAGGCAAAGGCAGAATTATAATATAAAAATCCAGGCCGATTTAATCACATTTGGTGTATTCACATTCAAGGGAGGAAGAAGGAGTCCAAAAGGTGAAGTCAAGGAATTTTCTGACCTTCTTAAAAATACCTTGCCTTGGACTAGGCATGGTGGCTCATGCCCATAATCCTAGCACTTTAGGAGGCTGAGGCTTGTGGAACACTTACGCTCAGGAGTTCAAGACCAGCCTGAGCAAGAGTGAGACCCTGTCTCTACAAAAAATAGCCAGGCGTTGTGTTGCATGCCTGTAGTCTCAGCTACTTGGAAGAATCTTGTCTCAGAATGGGATAAGAGTAAATTGTCAAAGTGAGACTGGCCAACAGCCATGAGCCCTCTAGTCCCAGCACAGGGGCCCTCTGCCTTGGCTTCAGGCTGGCTCCACAGGGTATAGGAAACTCTGAACTTCTAGGGCTGCTTCTAACTAGGCAGAGGGACTTGGTGTGCAGATGAATGCTGTTCTACTTTCTTGTCACAGGAAGCAAGCTGCCATAAAAATCCTTTAGAAGAGTGACTCTTTTTTGTAGTGGTTAGCAAAAGAATCTTCCTTAAAGTGAAATTTTTTGAGGAATGTCAATATATAAAAATAGTTGAAAGCCTATCAGCCCTGAACAGCCCAGAGCCCAAACACACGGCCTTCCTGCTGTGTCCCACCCCTGCAGCAGCCTCTACAGCCCCTCCGTGAAGCTAGTGGGATCGGTCGGGCACAGTATGAAAGTCTCTGATTCAGGATGCCAGACAGTCGGTCTGTGAAAACCTGAAAGCAAAAATTCAGGCAAACGTAAAAAATAAAAACCATGCATTGTGCTGACAACTTGAAAAACCCATCAAAGTTTATCCAATTGGTCCCTGAGAAACCCTAAATGTCAAAGGCATCCTCGAGTCCTATCACTTCAGTAGTATTCTGCTAGAAATACTCTTACTGATGCCATGGAACATGTCATTTGGAATCCTCAGCCCTGAATTTGAGTCACAACTCTGCTACTTGCCAGATTAAACTCTGAGCTAACTGTATCATCAGCAAGAGAAGACAACAGGTTTCTTACCCACTTTGCATGGGATATGAGAATTAAATGAAAGAATGCATTGAAGGGATACAGAAATTGTCAAGTTCTTATAAGCATGAAAGGTGCTGACATGGTAAAAATCTGCTATGTAGTTGACCATCTCATTTATCCGTTCACTCTGCAAATCATTCCTGAACAATACTCACCTAGCTACTGGTCAATGCATCACACTGATTTGGATGTGACATCCCTGTATCCCACTGGACAAGGCAAGAGTAAAGAGTAGCAGCCCACCCCCGTGAGTAGAGCTGCAACCCAGTGTGCCTGACATGGCTCCCTCCTGCTTCCTGCCTAACCTCCCTGACATGTACTGCAGCCATCTCTTAGGATTGCTTCTTGGGCACTGTCATCTCCTCCACATTTGGGGCCCCTGAGGATCCCTGCCTCTGCATAGAAAACTCAGAGCCAGTTGGCCTGTCATCCCATGGAAGACATAACTTTCTCTACTAACTACACTCTGGCCACACCAGCCACCAGAACTTTCTGCAATGGTGAAACTGTTCTGTATATGCAGGACATGTCATAGGTAACCATTAGCCACAGGTGGCTGTTGTGCCCTTGAGATCTGACTAGTACACATGAGGAATTAATGTAATTAGCTAGACAGATTTCAGTAGCCATGAGTGGCTAATAGACAGCACAACTCCAGGGGAATGGAATGGAGATCAAGCCTGATCTTTCCTGTGAAATCTAGAAAACATACAATAATTGCATCTGTATCCTTTTCAAATATAAAATCATTCTTAAATAAATAATGGTGTTACCATGGTCACATGATCTTGTTAAGAGCAGATTGAGTTCCCCATCCTAATTCAGTCTCACATAGTGCTGCTCCTAATTACTTAAAGTTGTGAGCAGAAGCCCATGCCAGACAAGACGACTGAGCATGCATCTGTGGGGTTTAGAGTTGTGATCAAATAAAACTTAATGACAAAACTAATCTGACACCTATTAATGATGTGCATAATAGCTGTGGTGCATGCAGTAATTAGTTATAAAGGATAAGTCAGTCTCATAAATTACTAGCAGAATTCTTACACTGTTTGTTCTCTGGTATTAACAAATGACACCGATACTCCCAGCTTCCTTGGATTCTTTCTAAATATCCATATGCTGCCCATCCCAGCATCATTAAAAAAAAAATCAGAATCTTGGCTTGGCGCCTGTAGCTCAGCAACTAGGGCACCAGCCACATACACTGGAGCTGAGGGTTCGAATCCAGCCCAGGCCTGCCAAACAACAATGACAACTACAACCAAAACAAAAGAAATTCGGAATCTTGGCTCCAACGCTATTGCTGCCCATTATTCTATCTACAGAGTAATTATCACTGCTCTCCTCTTGAAGTTTCTATTCAAGAAGGGCCCAGTGGCAGAAACTCTGAAGCAAACTGCAGACAAACAGCTCCGCCTGAGCACCACTGTGGCAAAGAGGAAAAAGCAAGAAGGTTGGGGAGGAAGTCTGATCTGGGCGAGAGCAGCTACTTGGAGTAGCCAGAATATGTGCTGAAGATGGACTGTGGGTAGAGGGCCGGTGGAAGCTCAGGGGTTGAACAAATGAAATAAAAAAGAATGCAGCAGGTGATGAGAGGACCTGCACCCCTGGGCCCACAGGCACGCCTGCCAGGAGCAGTAGCCTCTGGGCACATGTGCCAAGCACAGCAGTCTTTGGGCATTTTTTTTCTGAAGTCTTCTGCCCTGAAACAGCTCTGTCACTGCAATGTTTGATCTCCTGGAAAACTGGAGGAAGAGTGGGGCAACAGGTGTCTGAAAGTAGACCAATGGGACGGGCTGAAGGGAGGGTGGGAAAGCCCCAGAAAAAGAAAGTTCGTGGTTCCCTGTGGCTGGGAAACGTCAGCAATCCTGCCACCTTTGCAGGAAATTTCCACGGCAGAAATTGTGCTGTGTGCATCTCAAGTCCAACCTGGCGTTGCCCTTATGTACTCTCCAGGTGGGGAGGTCAGGACTTGGAGAATAATTAAATGGCACGGCTTTCTCACCAAATTTTCTACTCAAGGAGTCCAGACACTCTCACGCTCAAGCTTTTTTTTTCTCAGGTGGAAGCTGCCAAGTTCTGCTTTATTATTTCAAGGTCCAAAAACACAAGGAGCGCTGGGGAGGCGTTTGGCAGGGTTTGTACCAACCACAATTCCTTTCTTTGCAAGGACCCTCTCTATCGGCACAGTTTTCAGGGTGACTCTGAAATGAAATACTAGGAAAAATAATGACAAACCACATTCACTGAAGGATTTATATTAGCCACACTAAACGTCCATCCCTGCCGCCCTCTGTGTGTTTGTATCTCTTTCACACACACCCCACGGCTGTCCCTGCCATCTAAGTTCATGCCGCTTCTCTAATTCCCAGATTTGACCGTCACATCATCCTTTTCTGCAACTCTCCTCAATTGCCTTCCTTACCTCAATGCCTTGATATAAAAGACGAGTTCCTCAATGCTTAATCGTCTCCTATCCTATGTGCATGGAGTTCCCAAATTTCTTTTGCTTATTAGGGCAAAATGCAACTTTAACCCAACTTAAAGGAAAAAAGCTGGGTGACTGAGGGAGTGACTAGGACCAGAGTGAGCAGGAGCCTGGGTGGAGTGCTCCCTCGGGTCCTAGCACCAAGCCCTTCTGTACTTCTGCTCTCTGACGTCCCTCCCATGGGGGCTCTCTCCCCCAGCCCATTGCACGGCTGCCACACAGCTCTTGACCTGACATCTTCTCCATGCACAGAGCCACCTCAGCTAGAAACTAGTATTTCAGGCCTCAACCTAACCTCACAGGGAGAGAGAATTACCTGGCCTGGCTTGAGTTAGAATCAAACCTCACTGAAACCAATGGATACCAGAAGCTCAGGTACTCCTAGAAAAAGATGAATAGTGAGGCAAGGGGAACCTGGCAGGCAAGGAGGTGACAGTCCTCAGAGAAGAGAGATGTGAGCTGGATAGATACTTGGAAATGTGTTTATGGTAGTGCAATATTCCAGTGCTGTCGGTGTAGACTTTCCTGGATCTTGGGTGTGATCATTGCAAGAGGTGGGGAAATGCTGAAATAGGGGCTGGGGTGACCTCTAGCTTCTGTATGGTTCTGCCTAGATTGTCTCCATTACCTCCAGCTGACCAAAACAAAAGGAAGTTGGCTCTACCTGGTCACATGCACACAGGGAGACAAAATCATAATCTCTTTTATATATATATATTTTTTTTTTTTCTCATTTCAAGTTAAGATGAGGGAACAGATGTTTAGGTTACATTGTCCTCACTTCCAGAGTAAAGTTCCAGTTGTAGAAGAGCCCCTCACCCAGGGGCGTGTTATACACCCTCACAATGTGCATGTTAGGTGAGATCCCGCCTCATGCCCTCCCTCCTCTTGCCAGTCGTTCCCTCTCCTGGTCCCCTTTACCCCATACTAGACTATATTTTTGTTTTATTTTTCATATGTGCGTGTAATTTTTTTATATATTGGTTTCATATTAGCATGGAGTACATTGGATTTTTATTTTTCCTTTCACAATCTGTGTTTAATAAGGTGCTACTTTTCATTCCTCCAAAGCCAAGAGGTCTCTTGGAAGGGAGATGCTTCTGATCCTAAACTCTCCAGACTGAGAGATTATTACACATTGCCATCTCCCAGGGACTCTGAGAGTGCCTGGTAGGAGGAAGTAGCTCAGAAGGCAGTGTGGGGGGGGTCAACTGCTGTAGAGAGACTGTGAGCTGGGGAGCTGAGCTTGTATTCCGCAGTAGGTCAATTGTTAAAGATTCCTGCCCTAGTGATTAGGAGATTAAATAACCAAAATGTCTATTACAATTAGCATGATCAGTTACCTTTATAGCACTGTAGCAGAGAGACTAAGGACCAAAGGCCAGGATATTAGGCTCACATTTGATAGTTGCTGAGAGGAATTCTGAGCTGCATATTTGATGGTACACTCCTATGACTAAGAAGAAGACACAAGTACAGAAACCTTTCTGTGGGGAAACTTTAAATAAAGAAGAGCCTTATCTCCTAGGAAACCAATTCACTCCTCCTCATTCTCTGTTCAAAAAGATGGCCAGATTTCCCTCTTCCCATCCCCATCCCCATTTCCTTCTTCAAAGATCTCACAGTCTAACAAAGCAAGCAGGCATTTGAGGAAAGTATGTATTTTTTAAGCCAAATAGTATCCAGCCAGGGTCCAATGCCATTTTCAATTTCAGAATCCATTTGAAAAGATATTTGAGATGTAGAAATACAGGGAGCTGCTGGATAATTATTTCGATATGACAGGGAATTCAGGCCATCAAGAGAAAGACAGCTGGAACCTACCTGTAGAATACTGTTTTCCATAGGTTAGTATTTAGCAAATGGTATCTCTATTGCAAGGGGTCTAGTTCCTTATTTCTCTTGCAAGGAATTTCACTGATGCTATGACCTTGAGGCATAGTGCCTTACAGAAGCCTTTGCCTACTCATTTATTCCAAGTGAACTGGACACCTGTGATAAACCAAGCCCTGGGCAAGGCACTCAGGGGAGAAAGGTAGAAGATACAATTAAGGAGCTCACAGTATAGCAAAGAAGGCAGGCACACAAAGGCACATGGGACCGACCAAACACAGAGGTGAGTCAAGGTACAATGATGGCCCAAGAGAGGGTCAGCCCTGCTGGGGACAATCAGGGAAACTTAGTAGAACAGGCAAGCTTTGCACTGGGGTCTTAAGAATAAACAGAAGCTTGTCAAGAAGGCCACCAATAGGGATGAGAATGACAGAGGACTCTCAGCCCTGGGAAATAGGATACGAAGGCACAAAGGCATAAACTTTAAAGTGCAGCTGAGTAATTGCAAGTCAGTAACTCAATAAGGGCAGCACCAAGGAAGAAAGGAAGAGGGGTGATTAGAGCAGAAGGCCCCTGCTCGTGAAGGATACGGTTTGTCCTTGATGAGCAGTTTGGATTTTATCCTACAAGTGATAGAGGGGAGTGTGCCAGACTACCTGTGGTCCTCAGAGTCATTCCCATCCCTTCCACCCTCTCTCCTGGACCGCATGAGTTGGAAATCCGGGAATACATTTTCCAGATCCCACATTAGCTGTATTCCAGTTTAAAGTTCACCAATTTGAAATTCTGCCAGATTCAGAAAGTAGAAAGAAATCAAAGGCCACCATTATTCCTCCAACAGTGGCAGGCAGATGTGTGAGCTGGAGCAGACATTCGGTTTTTCTCATTCTGCTCTATGGGAAGCACCCACTTTGGTGCCACAGGCATCTGTGAACATCAGCAGTGGTTTTCTAAAGTCCTTCACTTAGGCAACAATAGCTGTGTCCTTTATTCCCAGAAAACTACTATCACACGGCAGAGCCACTGGCAGCCTTCTCTGACCTACAATCCTATAGTCTTTGTAATGTTTCGTTAAGTACCAGCTAGCAGTATTAAATTCATTCCTGTTTAAAATACTTCACATGGTTTCTGTCTCCCTGATCTGAAGCATTTTAGAAGATGACCCTAGTGGCTTTATGAAGAAAGGGCTGAATGTGGAGAGGACAGGAAGATCAATAAATAGATTATCTCAATAATATAAAGGGAGACATGATGAAGCTCAAAATCCAGTAATGAATTTTGACAATGGCAATAGAAATAGAACAGGAGAATGGTTAGAAAGAATATTCAGGGCCTCTGCCCATTTGGATAGGGGGGTAAAATAAAAGGAATTTAGGAGACTTTCAGTCTTCTGACCTGGGTTATTGCCCCAATGGCAGGAAAGAGAGAACACAGAACAGGGATAGGGGAGGAGGAGATGTGGTGGGCGTTACAGAGG
The DNA here is from genome assembly GCA_963574575.1 of Galagoides demidoff. Lineage (NCBI taxonomy): Eukaryota > Metazoa > Chordata > Mammalia > Primates > Galagidae > Galagoides > Galagoides demidoff. The sequence goes on along the minus strand of CAUYQV010056017.1, from coordinate 25,023 downwards.
ATGAATGCAATTTAGGATGTGTTTTTAGTCTAGATTAAGCAGGCAGATGGTGAAATAAATCTGAGGGTGTGGGATTTAGGGTGAAGGTATTTATTTCATAGACCAGAAACATAAAAATGGCCATTAAATCATGAGAGTGGGTGAAATTGATTAAAGAAAGTATATGGCATGGGAAAAAAAGAAAAGTAAGGAAGGAGGCCCAGAAAACATCAACAGTTAAGAAATAATATCAGAGCGGGGTACGGTGGCTCATGCCTATACTCCTAGCACTCTGGGATACCGAGGCGAGTAGACTGCCTGAGCTCAGGAGTTGGAGACCAGCCTGAGCAAGAGTGAGACCCCTTTTTTTCTACTTGAAAAAAAAAAAAGACAGAAAAATTAGCCCAATGTTGTGGTGGGCCCCTGTAGTCCCAGCTACTCAGGAGCCTGAGGCAAGAGGATTGCTCAAGCCCAAGAGTGTGAGGGTACTGTGATCTATGATGCCACAATACTCTACTGAGGACAACAGAGTGAAACTCTGTCTCAGAAAAAAAAAAAAAAAAAGGGCTTGGCATCCGTTGCCCAGTGGTCAGAGCACAGGCCACATACACCAGGGCTGGTGGATTCGAACCCAAGCCTGCTAAACAGCAATGACAACAGCTACAAAAAAATAGCCAGGTGTTGTGGTGGGCATCTGTAGTCCCAGCTATTTGGGAGGCTGAGGCAAGAGAATCGCTTAAGCCCAAGAGTTCGAGGTTGCTGTGAGCTGTGACGCCACAGCGCTCTACTGAAGGTGACATAGTGAGACTCTGTCTCAAAGAAAAGGAAAAAAAAAAAAAAAGACCAAGAAGGAGTAGCAGAGAAGTAGAAGGATTCAGGCAGGATAGTCTTTAGCAGAAGTAGATCATCTGAAATCACTGGTAAAGAGTTGGCAATGATAAGGGCATAAATTACAGGTGATGAAGGACAATGACTCAAACACATAGGAATGATGCCAGCTGACTGCTCACACTCATTCAAATGTCATTTGTTGCTTTTACACATGGTACCTGTGTGGGAATGAAGGAAGGAGGGATGTCTTCAAGTTCTTTGCAGCTTCACCTCCTCACTGGGTTTCTCTGTCTTCCTCCTTCATCCTAAAGGCATGTTTTTGTTTCCTTACAGCTTTATGCCTTCGTTTCCTTCCCTGTGTTTTTTCCAGGGTGGAGCCAATGCATTTTTGCTTTTACAAGTAAGAGTTCCTGCTCAAGTGTTCCAGATACATACTCTGCTTTCCTTTAAGCAGGCAATATGGTCAAGGCCTGTGAACCCAAGTCCGTGCAATTTTGACTTGTGCCCACTCACAGACCTGTGGGTTCAAAACCTGGTAAATAGTTCATGGGTTATGTTTTCAGTTATGGGTTATGTCAAAATCAGTTTATTTGGTCATGATCAGACCATTTTTAAAAAATGAAATATAAAAGAGAATAGAAAATATAAGCAAAGGTAAATATTATGTCACAAAACATTTGTTTTGATGGTAGGTCACATGTGTGAGCTGCATGGCGTGTGTGACAAGTCACACAGCAAGACCTCATAAATGCAAAATAACTACCAGCGGGGGCTGAATTCTATCTTAGTTTGTATTGCCCCCAAAGCAGACGAGGTCTTCCGTGCAAGTAGCTTATTTGGAAAGTGGTCCCAGGAAATGCAAGCAAGAGAGGAGGGAAAGAGAGACAGGGCTGGGCAAAGGGGGGATAAAGTGTCAATTAAAGTGTTAGTTACCGCTGTGGGCACCTGGGTCTGTCTTGCTGGGGACATGCTGAGGAACCATACAGAATGTGCCTCAGAATCGTCCCCCCGTAGCAGACATTTGCACACATTTTCTGTAAAGGGCCAGGTTAATATTTCCTACCTCGCTGGCCATGCGGTCTCTGTTACAACTACTCAACTCTGTCACCGTAACATGAAAGGAGCCACAGATGATACGTAAGTGAATGGGCAGGACTGTGTCCCACCCAGCCGTTACTCACTTGAGCTGAATGTAGCTCCCAGGTCAAAGTTTGCCAATTCTCCCACTACAGCCCACTGAGAGAGAAACTTTCCTTGTTCTCTGGAAATACTAAAATCTATTGGTTTTTCTACTTGTCCCAACTCATACTCTAATAAAATTAGTTATTTTATTTTAGAGAAATTTCTCCTTTTGCCTCTTCAAAGTTAGCTATGTTTAGCTTTCATACTCAGCTTGGCATGCATTCTACCATTTCGAATCATTTTCTCTTAAAACCGTCCGCCTGGAGGAAATCTCACCTAATTATTGGTACACAGTCTCAAAGACACAGTCTCTCTCATGCTTTTAAGCTCATTTCCTTTTCCACATGCTTTGCTTTTTCACCAAATGGATACATCCAATTACTCTCCTCTTGGGTATTTTAATTTCACACGTTTTTGTACACTGACAACAACCATATAGTCCCCTATATTCACCGGCAAATCATCAAAAAGCATTTAGATGAAAGAAAACTTTTGTAAAAACATATCTTTTAGAGCTACAGAAGCCTAAGATTATTCCTTGTTTTAAAGGACAGAACTAGAGGAAAGAAGAAAACAAAGTTTTACGATTTGAAGTCTTGTTAATGCCTTTTCATTTGTATAGTGTGTTCACAGTCTGAGGGCCCTATCTCACAATCATGTGACTTATACATTTTCTTATTTGACCTACAAGGAAGCTAAGGTGTGCAGGTTAAGCCGTTGGTAAAATTTATAGAGAAAGGTGATAACAAGACTGAATCTGTGATCCAATCTCTCTCTTTATCTCAGTCCAGTACACCCACTCATGTGCTCTACTCACGACTGCCCTGTGAATTATAGAAATTATATAGGTCACCTTTTGCTACTAACTTCTCATGCATACTTTATAATAGCATGCTATTTAACTTCTTCCGTGGCTGCATATTTGCTATAAATGCTTAACATTTTTGTTGTTGTTTGCTTTTTAATACAGGTAGGTCCCAGGCGTGGTAGGTTGTTTATGAAGATGGCTACAATAATCCTTCCTTATCCCTATGTGCTCACCACTCTGCCCACCACTCTGCCATTCCTTCCAGAGGAAGATAGTCTATTTTTCTCAGCCTTGAGTCTGGGCTGGCCTGTGATTTGCTTTGAACCGTGAAATGCAGTGAATGTGCTATAGCAGAGCTTTTAAGCCTAAGCCTCAACCGTGTGCCTCTAGAAACACTCAGTGCCGTGTGAAAAAGCCTGGGCTCTCATGGTTGAGAGTACATACCCCATGGAAAGGGGCCAAGCCCGTAGTCAACACCAAATGCCGGGTAGGTGAGTGAAACCACCTTGGACTAGTCAGCCCCATTCAAACCACTAGAGGCCTGAGCCACATCACTCACTCTACATGACACCAGGAGAAGAGCTGTCCAGTTGAGCTCACCCCAAACTGTGACTCAGAGAATGCCAAGTAAATAACAACAATTCTTTTAAGCCACTAAGTTTTGGGGGGAGATTTGTTATGTAGCAATACATAACGGACCTACTAGTAATGAGGGATTTCATGGTCCACCATTCTATGAACCTAGGAGAGATTCCCCAGTGCTCTGCAGCCATCTTGAATGGCTCAGAGAATAATGAGTTTTATTCTACTTTTGAGAAATTTTATCTCAGTTCACACAGGCTTATTGCAGAGCAACAGAGTCCTTCCCAGTAGCAGAAACATATTCTATTAACTTCTCACGGAACTGCGTGAGCTCTCCGTAGGGATGACTTCTGGTAGCTGCCTCTGTCCCAATGGTCATAGCTAATCAGTCCAAGAACAGATACCCAGCACAAGTTGGGCAATCAGAGTCTCTCAATGGTAACTATGAAATATTGAATGGAGACCCAGAACCTGAAATCTTTAAGGACTGAGTCTATTTAACAGTAGTGCTCCCAGAGGCCCCTAATGCCATGCTGCTCACTGCCCTTCCTGAAGACTGGATGTTCAACTCCTCTTCAGACTCTGTGAGATATTCTAATATTCTTCCAGTAAGTCCCCCTTCCTAGGTAAGTTACCTTGAGTTTGTTTTTGTTCCTGGTTATCTACATTAATCAATATCTATTCCACCCTGAATGGATGCTCAAGGCTGTCCCCTGAAGGGACAGCGACCCCTCCTCTTCTGTGCAGGGGCCAGCAGGAAGCAGCTGTCCAAGAAGACAATGTCACTGTACAATGAGATCAGCAAACCTGGTGTCTCAAGTTTCTTCATTGTTTCATGTACTGCCCAGATGGGTGCTAACATCACATGTCAGTGATTCTTGTCAATAATGATTCATCTGATGAAAGCTCTTTCCGTCCCTACCATTCAACACTCTTAGCACATTGGCCTCAACTCTGTGCTGTCAGGATCCACCTGGTGGTGGCAGTGGGAGGAAGAGAAAGTATAGATGATGATACCTGTAATGGATTTCTCAGGAATCTGGGTACATGGTGATCTGTAGCACCAAGTACAAGGTCTTTTCCACACTGCCTACTGGGGTAGGTGTGCCATTATATAACCTTGTTTCCTATGGTATCAAAAACCTATATGTCTCTACAAATGACTATAATATCCTAACCCTATATGAGAAATCTTAATTTAAAGAGCTGGAATCTTACATAATCACCACAGTTCAGGACCCCATAAAAAGGCTGCTGGTAACACAGTCATTTTCTATTCTATTTGTGTACAGAAAGGCGAACACTGCTGAACAACTCCTGAGGGCATCTTGTTTTCAGCAAGAGCTCATGCAGTCACATAGCTAAATTCCACCTATTTTATTCAGGGTAAGTCTGGGAATTGTTTTGGTTTTAATAGTAAAAAGAAGAAATTATCTTAGTAAACTGTCCAGCAACAGAGAATGATAATTATAATGTCACGGTAATCCTTGCAAACAATGACTCACAATCAAATCAAGTATACCTTTGCCAGATATTAATGTGTTTGGGTCTCTTTGAAAAACATGAACAAGGCCTTTGAGTGAATTTAAATCTTAAGGAAGTTGGTTTCTTTTAGTTAACAGTTTCAGGCTATGACACAAAGATTGAAAGCTGATATTCACTTTTGGATAGGGACAAAGTTCCTAGTTCTGATCATTTTAAAACTTCTTCCTCTATCCTCAGAACCCAAAAAGTTGAGTCTTCTGGGAACGTTATTGGTTTAAAGAAACAATCAATTTACACCAATTTCTTCTGAGATGAAAAAAGGAGAAGAGGGAAAGAATTAAATATATGTGAAAGTGGATAAGGTCTCTTGATCCCATTCTACAAATATTGATATTTAAAAGAAATTTCCTGGCTTGGCACCTGTGGCCCAGTAGCTTAGGCACCAGCCATATATATCAGAGCTGGTGGGTTCAAATTCAGCCTGGGCCTGCCAAACAACAATGACAATTGCAACCAAAAAAAAAAAAAAAAAAAATAGCCGAGCATTGTAGCAGGTGCCTGTAGTCCCAGCTACTTGGGAGGCTAAGGCAAGAGAATCGCTTAAGCCCAAGAGTTTCAGGTTGCTGTGAGCTGTGATGCCACAACACTCTACTGAGGGTGACATAGCAAGACTCTGTCTTGAAAGAAAAAAGAAATTCCCCACAATTAAATAAAAACATGCATGGTTTTTAGTTTTAGCAACCCTAAAGGGTATATTTGACACATAACATCCTTATTCAAGTTTATAAAACACAAGCAAACAAAAATCTCTAGACTAAAACTATCCCTTTAGCCATCTTCATTACAGTTAGAATCATTTCCTTAAAAAGGAATAATTACATATAGATATTAGAACGCTGTACACTATGTAGTATGTAAATGTCCATGCATAAGCATGATGGGTAAAGAGTATATAGATTCCAAAAATAGTTTAAGAAAGGATTGAATTTGGTCAGCGGCAACTGCCATTCTTTCAACAACTTTGATCATGAACTACAAATCATTTTTCCTTTCATTCATTCACTCACTAACTTCTTTACACCTTCAATTTAAAAACATTTACTGATGGTTACAGTATAGAATACAAGCAATATGCTAAGGACTGAGAAGAAAGCGAATTAAAATACAGCTCCTGTGCTCTAGAAACTTACACTCTGATCTTGGAAATTTTCCACTCTTTTATTTCCTACATACAATCATCAAAATTGATATAAATGTCTTTTCTTTGAATCTTTTCTTGCCTTCACCAGGATCGCGGCTATTTCTCCACAGTTGAATGACTGAAGTTATTTTCTAATTAGAATTCCTACGTCTAGCCTCTTCTCTCCCTACAGATTCTTTATACCACTGTATTATTTATTTCTCAAAAAGACTGCTCTGGTTTTGTCACACCTCTGCACAAAAGTCTTCAGTAGCCCCCCATTTTCCACCATTCAATTGCTATTCCCGAGATGACTAATAATGACTAATACCATATATAGAGGGCTTACCTATGTGCAAGGCACTTTGATAAGCACTTTACGTATTATCTCATTTACTCCTTCTGACAACTCCTTAAGGCAAGAACTTTATCTTCATTTAATAAATGAGAAAAATGGAAGTTAAGAGGCTATCAGTAACTTTCTGAAGGTCACACACGTAGCAGATAGCAGACTGACACCAAAGAGCATGCCCTTAACCGCTGTCTTGAGCCCCCAATCTTAGCCCTGTGCATATTTCTGTGCAAACTTTGCTCCCCCTGGGTACCCTAGGCACACACTCTTCACTCTCTCCAGCCTTTGAAATCCTACTCATACTCCTTTAAAGCCCAGTTTTCATCCCCTCTCTTCTGCTACCTCTTCCTAGACCACTCTAGTGGGCATGGGTCTCTGCCTGCTCAGAGCTCTGACTGGCACTATTTCCTCTGCCACTCATTTGGCACTGAGGGACATTCTGTGGCCTTTGCAGCCATTTTTTAGAAAATAATCTCATATTTCTCAGGCACAACAATGAAAATCCCCTGAGAGCATGTAGTCTTCACAGATATATAATATTTATTGGCATTATGGTGCTTACCCACTTAACAGGCACTCAATAAGCAAATGGTATTTCATATCTGAGTGATAGGGAGCATAGACATCAAAGCAATGAGGGAAGTCTGTCACTGACTAACTACTGAAGCCACTATGGTACCTGTAACATTCTCTTGCCAGTAAAAAGGGTTGGTGTCTGAGGTGCTCTATCTTTTTTTCCTAGCATGCTACAGGGCACAGGAACTCCCGGAGATCTCCAGGGATCCCCCAAATCCCGTCCAAGTATTCAGACCACAGAGGATTATGAAAATCCCTGCTCTGATCAGCAATCTGGATACAATCTATGTGGAACTTTAACCCCAGAGCCATAGCAAACTCCATAATAAAAATGAAGGCCTTTCCACACACTTGGAAGCAACACAGTCTGGTTATAACTCGGTGGTATGGATGTTGAGGGCTCCCACTCACTCCTCAAACTGCAGGAAATGGTTATCCCCTCCAGTTTCAGCCATTTGGAAACCTCTAGGGACCCAGAACTCCATAGCATGCTAACCACATCCTTCCTTACTGACACCCCTTCCCATATGTGGCAGAAAAGGATGACCACTTACATGCCATATGTGGAGTACCACTGGGCAGTAACCTCTAGTTGTTTGATTACAAGGAAAAACCTGGCCAAAGGCAAGACAATATCAAAGATCTGATACCATCTGCATCTTTGGGAATTAGTGGCAGAGCCGGGTCTATGCCTGTACTTCTTTGCTAAGAATAAGATGACATATGATGTGTCAATGGAAGATTCTGAGCAGAGCCTAAGATGGTTTACAGTAAGGGAAGGGCAGAAATAGAGAAACTCGAGGCATGTTAGACACAGGTTCTCTGAAAAAGAACTGGTAATACATTAGATTTGGCACCAGCTTTTTCAGTTTTCAAAGCAGTTTCATAACATTTCCTGTGACTTCAGCCCCTATCAGCCCAGGGAGATAGCTTGGACAGCTCTGAGTCTCCTCCATCGGATACACCTGATAGCCCTAAGCTGTGCTGGAGATCTCGCAGCAAATGAGGGTCAGAGCTAGAGCTAGAACCTCTCAGCCTTTCATGTTTCCTCTGTCTGCAGGGTTTTTTCCCCAGGACTGAAGGAGTTGTAATATGAAATTGCTTGGTTGGGTTGACTTTTTTAATTTCTTTTTTGCTTCCATTCCTGTTTCAATTTGCTCACTTTCTATTCCTTCCTTCCCACCTTCGCATGCCTCCCCCTTCCTCCCCACACACTCTCTCTCTCCTAAGCTTGTCTCAGATGCTACTTCACTGGCAGCTTTAGCTGCAAATCTCCCAGCTTCGCAGCCAACACTTAGAGCTCACAGATTACAGAGCTGTGTCCTCAGACTGCCTGTTGCTTTTTCTCAGGGTTGGATGCATGAACTGCTTTCTTTAGGAGACAGAGAGAATAGACATGTTAGGGGGAAGAATTGAATAATTCCAGAATTAATAATTGGTGCTCAGGCCTAAGAACCCCTCTCAGATCCCAAATGATCTTATTCTAACTCTTCAGGTTCCTGAAGAACAAGTCAGAGGCAGGTTGGGAGTGAATGGCCCAGGGTAAAATGTTACCAGTGTTAGGGTTATTTTGTTCTACCTGGATGGCCAATATCTTGGCATCTGATCAGCAAAAAGATTACAAACAGAGTTCTTGCATTCCTGCCATGGTTCACGGCCAAATTGTGAGTAGGAGACCCGGGCAAGGTGCTGGGACATGTACAGGGAGCTGCTGCTCACTCTCTCTGCCCAGCGGGCCATTTACACTTGTACCAAGGACACCGAGGCAGTGAAAAGGGGACCGGAGGAAGGCTAACTTGTCCTTCTCCCCAGAGGGAGCAACGTTCTGAAATTGTCCAAGTGATGGTTCAACTTTGGTCCTCTCTTTTTTTCCCCCATCAAAATCACTCTTACAGCTCCAGCCAGGATCCACACGTCCACTGAGCTCCTCAAGGGAAAACAGCGACTCAGGGGCCTCCTGTGTTTCACCCGTAATAAAGATTCTACCTGGACTGAGCGTTGCCGAGGAATCCATTGCGTTGCTGTCAGGCTAACTGGAGAAAAGATTCACTGTTGTGAATCAAGTAAATAAACATGCCTGGGAAACACTGAGGCAGCCATAATGCTGAGAGAAAAACACGGATCGGTATTATTTTTAGCGCTAGCTTTCTGATGATAATTGTGCTTGAAGAGCAACGTGCATGAACAATATGAAGACAAAGTCGGTTTCAGATCCTGAGTTCGTTGCACAGTGCTTGGATTATTTGCAGTGCAACGTGATCCACAGTCATTTTTCAGCCGTGGGACAAGGAAACTTGGAGGCACCTAAGCGGTTCTGAGGAGACGCGTGGGTAAACGAGAGTTGAGGGAAATTAATCGCAGAAAGATTTTCACTTTTTAAAAATCTTCTATAAAGCATTCCATTCTCCCTTTCGAGCTCCCGTTTACTGGAGTGTTTACCAGAGTGTTAACTGCTCTCGTGAATATTATCTCAATTAATTATCACGGCTTTCTGAGGTGACTGTTATTTTTGTTTCCATCTTACAGAAGCCATTTGGCTCCTAAAGATGGAGCTTAAAATTTGAACCCGATCTCTCTGAGTCTGGAACAAACCTTTGGGCTATTGTAGATGGACAAAGAAGATAACTCACCTTTCCCACTTTCTGTCCTTTCCTGAAGAAAAGAATCACACCCTGTTACTAGCTCTGACCCACATGTCCATCACTGTGAGCAGGCCCAGAACTGCCCCCAGGAGCCAGGAGGAACAGGGGTGGCAGCCCCCCAACACACCCGGAGCACCTCCCTGCAGATCTGACCTGGTATTTCTAAAAAGGGGGGGTGGAGGGGAAGGAGATCTAAAAAGAACAGATGCAGCATCTCTTCATAAAAGTACTTGTATTCATTTATTAAAGAGTGCCGGGCGGAGTCCAGGCTGAGTCCCCCAGTGACCCCACTCTCATTCCTCTCCCCAGATCAAGACATGCAGCTCTCCCAACTCTAACCACCGTGCTGCCAAAACCCAAGATAGCAGAACAGCTCCAAGAGTCACATCCACAATTCTACAAAATGCAGCCTCTCCTTCCACCCCGTCCTTACACTCGAAAGTAGCTCGATTTACGTCCACTGAATAAGTGGATGAACACAAATAAGCCTCACTTGTATAAACTACACCAAAGGCTGAGCTTACAGGAGCCACGAAGTGAGGAACCAATTTCACCCCATTCTCTGCATTGATGTTCGAGGTGTACCCAGACGTGCCCATTGCCGGCTGGAGCCCCGTTGTGGAGCGGTGTAAATACTCAGACTAAGGGACGATGAGAGCCAAATCAAATGGCAAGCACAGGACAGAAGGGAGAAACGCTAATGGAAGGAACAGCTAAGTGGCTGTGCCTAACCCAGCACGCTGCTGACAGACCCCAGGGTGCTGTGACGCGGTGTCCCTTATCTCATTTCCAACAGCCTGTGGAGATAATTTTTTGAGAAAGAAAAAGAAATCACAACTTCATAATGGAAGTTAATGGGACAATCGTTGTGCCCTTAAGGAAACGTCTCCTACCAACGACTTGACTAGAACACTTCATATCAGTTGGAGGAATTTCAGTTCCAAGCGACAGAAGATCTGACTCAAACTACCTTGAGTAAAAAGGAAACTGGCAGCGTGTGCACCAGGATACAGCTGGCTTCCAGCATAGACTAATTCAAGGACAGAACTCTGTCCCTAGAGCCTGTCACTCTCCACACCTGAGATCTACTCTCCTTCATGTTGCTTTCATTGCCAGTGTCCTCTTGGTGCAGATATGACTGTCCGTTGCTCCTGTCCTAACACTCTCCAGAGTTTGGGGGAGTTTGAAGAATAAATGCTCTGGGTTCCCCTCTGGCCTAATGTGTTTTGGGTGCTCACCCTTGATCACATTCCTATGGTTGAGGAGACTGAATACACTTTCAGCCAAACCGAATCCCATTGCCCAACCACAGAGCCACAAGAGCTGAGAAAGGAAGGGTCTCCGATGGAAATTCAAGGAGATATTTCTTCTTATTTCTTTTTTTCTTATTAGAGATGCGGTATCATTGTGTTGCCAGGATATAACGGCTATTCACAGGTGCAGTACCACCACTGATCAGCGTGGGAATTTTGACCTGCTGCATTTGACCCTCCAACCTGGGCCAGGTCACCACTCCTTACTTAGGCAACCTGGTGGTCCCCTGCTCCTGGGAGGTCACCACACTGATGTCAAATTTAGTGTAGACACCCAACTGGCACAGAATACTACAATCCAGAACTCCTGGGCTTAAGTGATCCTCCTGCCTCAGCCTCCTAAGTAGCTGGGACTATCGGTGCACACATGCCCAGCTCAAGGAGGTATTTCTAAAAAGGGGTGGGGGGGGAGAAGGTCTAAAAAGAATAGATGCAGTATCTCTTCATAAAAGTACTTGTATTCATTTATTAAAATTATTCCATGCCAAACACAGAAAACATTTAAATATGTGTATACTTAAGCTCCCCCCATACAGTATTTTTAGATGGACCTAAAATATTGGCACATATTTTAAAGACTTGTGTACCCACTGATATGGAAATACTTCTAAAAATTACAGGGATCTAAAATTAAAATCAAAGACCAGGACCAAAGAATCTTGTATTTCTATCTCAGATTGGCTTCTAACTCATAAAATGTTATCCTGATAAATATACATAAACTTCCTGTGCTGTTTTTCCTTATCTCCAGTTTGTCTGCTTCTCCCACAGGGTGTGCCTGGCTGTGATATATCTTCTGTTGCCCCCTTCTGGATCTACTCTCCTCCTGTCTCCAGCCTAATCTCTGCCCTGGAGAGAGGTTAACTTGTCTGGGTCACATCTGCGGGCTCCCTGATTCTCCAGCTTCTGGTTGTCAAAGGGGAAACCAGGTTGAAGATCGGCAGAAGAGAAAAGGAACAAGCCGAGTCCCTCAACCAAAGGCCACAATGTCTGAAAAGATGTCTTTTCCCCATGACTCTCTACCCGAAGGTTCTAGCAATTGTTCCCTCCTCTGGCCCTTCAGGCCAGGGACTGGTAAGGAAGTCCCTGGCTTCTACCATCCACTGTGGGTCCCCATACCTTACTATGCCTTTATAAACAGTTCCTTTAATATAAACTCTCGTCCAGTTTTCATAACTTGAGGATTTATTTATATCTTCCGGGGACTCTGGTTAACACAATGTATAATTTTTTTTTTTTTTTTTTTTTAGAAAGAGTCTCACTTTGTTGCCTTCTGTAGAGTGGCATCATAGCTCACAGCAATCTCAAACTCTTGGACTCAAGCAGTTCTCTTGTCTCATTCTCCCAAGTAGCTGGGACTATAGGTGCCTACCACAATGTCCAGATATTTTTAGAGACCGGGGTCTTACTCATGCTCAGGCTGGTCTTCAACTCTTGAGCTCAAACAATCCACCCAGCTCAGCCTCCCAGAGAGCTAGGATTACAGGCATGAGCCACCCCACCCAGCATCATTGTGTGAAATGTTAATTGGGAGGGCAGAAAAGAATATAGAAAGGGTGACCAGAAACTACAGATTAAGTTGGCCAAACTAATTATGAGCTGAACAATGAAATGCTATAAATGAAATAGGCCCAACAAATTTGATGTTTGGATTAATTTACATTTTCTTTTTTTTTTTGAGACAGAGCCTCAAGCTATCCCCCTGGGTAGAGTGCTGTGGCATCACAGCTCACAGCAACCTCCAACTCCTGGGCTCAAGCAAATCTCCTGCCTCAGCCTCCCAAGTAGCTGGGACCACAGGCACCCGCCATAACTCCCGGTTATTTTGGGGTTGCAGCCGTCATTGTTGTTTGGCAGGCCAGGGCTGGATTCGAACCCACTACCTTAGGTGTATATGGCTGGTGCCTTAGCCACTTGAGCCACAGGCGTCGAGCCTACATTTTCATTTTAATAAACCCCTCAAGCTCTCACATTAAAGGTAGAAATCAGAAAACTACCATCAAGGTTCATTGAAAATTTTCTACTTTGGAGGGAGTTTTAGAACATACCTATTCATAAAATCTCTTATCTATATCTTTGATAAACAAGAGATCAAAGCAATAAGATAGTCAGGAGGGAGCCGGGTAAGGGGGAGGATTTTCTGTGTGAACTCTGCCTTTCCACTTGCTTCTTTCACAACAAGTGCCATTCACAACCCCCACCCCCATATTCCTTCCAACTTAGAGGAACCAGCTGTTTCCATCAGAAGCATTAATGTTTTTCAAAGTGTTTGTTCCCTTTGCCAAGTTTCAGACGGTGATTGTAAGAGGGTCAAGAAGGGAGAGAAAGCTACAGAGGCCTAGAAGCTGTGAGATGAAGTGAGTGGATGAGGAGGATGGGAGCAGGTGAGAGAAGCCGGCTCTAGGGGAGCTGACGGCAGGGAGGGCCTTAGAAAGCGGGATGGATGACAGAGGAGCAGAGTGACCAGATGGTTGGATCACTGGCTATTATGCAAGCAGATTAATTTGGGGGGAGGGGACTGACACTGGTAAGGACATCATGGTTGCTCAGTAACCAGAGAACAATAACCTGGAAGCTCTTTAGCCTACATTCCATTAGAAACAAGGGCTAAGGTCCAACATGGCTCTGTGAAAGCACTCTTAGAAGGGGTCACTTACCTATGCCTGCTCTTTGACAGATCAAATGACATTTTCTGTTTATAAACAGAGGGAGTAGGGCTATTATCTTAAGTGCTCTAATGAATCTCAGGAACAACAAAAAAGGAATGAAGGGAAAAATCAGAGTTTAGCTTTAAAACTCCCATGCTGTTAATTTGCATCAATTTTCCTATCAGCCAGAGAAACTGCTTAAATAATAGAATACGTTACCCTCTCTTTGGTCTGTAAATAGCTGCTATTGCTATTTGTTTGTTTGCTTGTTTTTAATTATTTTTTAAAGACATTGGTAAGAAATCCAAGGAACAAAAAGACATATTTGTTTCTTCTGCTTTGCTGTTGGCCTTTCTTAAGTCTATGATTTTTTTCGTCTGTCCCCATCCAAGGCAGCTGCTTTCAGTTGCCCAATTGATTCTGCATTTTAATGAAAAGTGTGATTCTCTTTCCATTCAGTTAGGATAATTGTTGCCCAGGCAAATCATTATAATTAAATTCAATTTAAATGTGAGAACCTACCTGCAACCATATGCTAAACCTGCCTTTGGATAAGGAGGTTGGTATTTTCACTTTGTGTTAAATGCAAAGGTGTATAACCAGAAGAGGTTTTCAATGGAGATAGTTAAAGAAATTTGCTTCTTTTTAAAAATGATTAATCACAATTCACATGTGTCTGAAAGGAAATTACTTGACTCTCAGGAAAACATTTTCATTAAACAGAATCTACCATTGAGTGCGCTTCTAGCAAGTGGGTTTGGTATCAACACAAAGAAAGTCAGAGAGATGAGAGGGAAAAAATTAGAGTTGTCAGTGAATATTTGACATGAAACTGACACATAGAAGCTCCTATAGAGAACACCTGTCTTGCTGGGCCCCTGAACTTCTCCTGCCCCTTTCTCCTTACCCCAGGGGGCCACTTTAGTAGACTTATACCAATCAGCATATTCTATCCCCAACCTATGTAGTGATTTGGTGATTAGGAATCAAAGTCAATGAGAACTTAGCTAGAACTTCCTTCTTTCTCAAAAGGGAAAATTATTCTCTCTTCCTCAGGAGCTACATAAAAAGAGTTTCTTTTCTTGGAAGATATAAATAAGTTCTAGAACTGCTACAGGAACTATATAATCCAGAAGCCAGATCTGGAGCAGCCATGATCCCTTTAGTGACATATTTGATATGTCAGTAATTCAAGCCAATGCTACCTCTGGATTTTTTTAGCCACGTGTCCTCACCTTTATGGCTAAAGCTAATTTGAGTTTTCTGTCACTTGCAACCCCAAGAATCCTGGCTGCATGGAGGCAAGGTCAGGTGAATGATCCCTAACATGTGATTTGGTAGAAGGAGGCCAATGCTAGCATTATGGGGACAGTGCATTATGCCAGGGGTTCCTGAGATTGGCTGAATCACCTGCATCACCTGAAAATTTCATAAAGATGTAATGTAAAAACTTAGAGGTCAATGAATTTAGGAAACCAGTTTGTTGAACAAAGCGATTGGAGAAAGAGAACTAAGACAGACATAATTCATAAGCTGCATCAAGAGAGAAGGAAGTGTTAGAAAGTGGGGGCAAATAACGAAGGCAAATTTAATACTCTTAGTTGACCATTATTTATTTAGAATCATCTAAAAGCAAAGTAGTATGATAGAGTTCAATAGAATTGATTACAAAGCTAAATAAGACAAAATCTATCCCCTCCAGGAATTTTTTTTAAGCTGATAGAGAAATGATGCCTGTATGTTTAGAAGTCCACTGCAACTCACAAGACAAGTGCTGAGAAATACTTCCCGTAGTCCTTAACAGCTTACTAAGCATAGTCACACTCATCATCATTTGATTCTCACAACAACCCTTTGAGATAGGCAGTTGCACTTCCCCATTTGGCACAGATAAAGAAACTGAGACTAAAAGTGTGCAAAGATAAATATAAGTGAATGTCACTGTGGCATTATTTAAAAGAGGAGAAAATAGAAGACTGCCTAAATATCAATAGAGAAGTGGCCAAATACATTTTGTGCTTCCATAAAAGGGGATGGTAGGCAGCTGTCAAACTAATGCGGTGAAATTCCTGTTCTGGATAAGATGAAATAAGCACACTCCACCCTGTTTCCCATTGAATTAGGATTTCCAGATTTATCAAATAAAAATATAGGATACCAGCTAAATGATATTTTCAGGTAAACAACGAGTAATTTTTAGTATATGTCCCACAACATTTAAAGTAAATGTATACTAAAAGGTTACACAGGGTGTCTTGGATTTTTATCTGAAAACCCTCTACTGAATGCAGCTAAAATCCTAGACAAAATGCACAGGGAAGTTATTTGAAGACTGCAAAGTAAATGGTAACAGGCAGAGTGAGGAAGGAGAACACACATTACAAACAATTTGGTAGTGAATTTCCTATGTTTTTATTTCTCTTTCCTCTTCTCCAAGCCTGGACTGAAAAGCAACCCAAATCCCAGAGCTGTGGAGCCAGCACGGAGAGCAAGAGCTCCAGAAGCCCTCTCTGGTCTGAGGAGGAATGGGGCGCTGTATGGACCAGAAAGAAAAGGTGAGATGCTTTCCTTCCTTCCTTATTTTCTTCCTTCTGTCCTTCCATCCTTCGATTTTCTCTCCCTCCTTCCATCCCTCCCCCCTTCCTTTTTCCTTCTCAGACTCTCTTTCCTGCCCTCCCTCCCTTAATTCCTTCCTCTCCCTCCCTTTCTCCTTCTTACATTCTTTCTTTCCCTCTCTCCTTTCCTTCCTATCCCACTCCCTTTCTCCTTGTCACTTTCTTTCTTTCTCTCTCTCCTTCCTTCTTTGCTTCTTTCCTTCTCTCTCTCCTTTCTTCCTCCCTTCTTTCCTTCTCTCTCTCCTTTCTTCCTCCCTTCTTTCCTTCTCTCTCCTTCCTTCTTCCCTTCTTTCCTTCTCTCTCCTTCCTTCTTCACTTCTTTCCTTCTCTCTCTCTCTCCTTCCTTCTCCCTTCTTTCCTTCTCTCTCTCTCTCCTTCCTTCCTCCCCTCTTTCCTTCTCTCTCTCTCTCTTTTCCCCCTTCTTTCCTTCTCTCTGTCCTTCTTTCCTCCTCTTCTTCCTCTTTCTCTTCTCTCTCTCCCTCTCATTCCTTCTTTTTCTCTTTCCTAACCAAGACCCTAAGGAACCCACCATGCCAACACTACAGTGCAGCTGGATCATGACTGTACAGTGACAACAGGGTTGGCTAGACAATATATGAAACTGAGGAGGAAAACTCCTTCTCTCTGCCAAGATAAACTGTGTGATCTGCATAGTATAGGGGAAAATACCATTTTATACACAAACTCACCACTTAAATATGGAGGAAGTATGTGGCCAAGTGGGGATACAAAATGCCTTGCTGTTTAGCCAAAGGACCAGAAAGAGACACTCCTGGATTTCAGAGTGTTGGGGAGATCAAAGAGAAGAAGTGGCTCAGAAAAGGATCATGTATAGCTGTGATGAAATTCTGGGCTCACCCTTGAGATATGCATACCTGGAGATGATCCTAAACAGTATACTAAACCTTCAGAAGTGAACTGCAAGATAGAACACCATCCAGGGGTCCAGGTTGCCTACCGGGTGGCACACACATGAGAAAGATTCAAATAGAATTGCAAAGGCTTTGAAAATTGAACTGAATTGGAAATACAGTACACAGAAAACAGGTAGAAATCTGTAGCTTAAATATAACTGGTTTGAATGCCTAATGTGGTAGCCAGACTCTAAGGTGACTCCTAATGCCCAAACACGCTGGTATTCACACCCTTCCCTCCCACAATATACCATGGTCCAGTCTGCATGACCACTAGAATATGGCAAAAGTGATTGCTTGTTTCCTTCAAGGTTATAAAGACTGTGGCTTTGGCTTTGGGGTTTCCATCTGTCTGTCTCTCTCTCTCACTCTATGCAAGGGAAGCCAGGTCATGAGCAACCTATGAAGACGCCTAGCTGGCAAGGAGCTAAAGTCTCCTGTCAACATCCACATGAGGTTTGGAGTCTCAAGATCCAATCAAACCTCAGATAACTACAGTCCATGCTAACTAACTACGCTGACTACAACATTTGGGGAGCTTCTAAGCCTAAACCTCTGAGCTATGTCACTCTTAGTTTCTGACCTTCAAAGACTGCAAGATAATGTTTGCTGTTAATCTACTGGGTTTGGAATAACATGTTATGCAGCAGCACACAACCAACATGCCTACCGAAATAAGCAACAAAAAGCAACATTCTCCATATGATTGGAATAAGACACAGAGTCTGATAACAATCAAAATGTCAATGATGTAATCCAAATTAGTTGACAAAAGAACTGAGAAAAACATCAACAATTTGCAAGGGAAATATAATCAACAAACAGCCCAGTTTCAAAAAGCTGGCAAGAATGGTAGGTTTACACCTATTTCATTTTTTATGTAACTATTGAAAATTCTATTTTTGTTTTATTTTCCAAATGTTCACTGCTAGTATATAGAAATATAATTAATGTTAGCCTTGTATCCTGTAGTCCTGTTACATTTATGTATTAGTTCTATGAGTTTTTTTAGTAGATTTGTTAAGTTTTTTCTATGTAGAGACAATCACGCCAAATAAAAGAATCCAGTCTCCAAATATACTATTGAGATTGGATTCTGGAAAGTTCCATTTATATGATTATGGAGATTATACTATGGAGATTCAGCTTCTGGAAAGAACTGAAGGTTAGGGATGGGGAAAAGGTTCAACTACAAAGTGGTAGCACAAGGGAACTTTTGGAGTCATATAAACATTCTCTATTCTGAATGTCTGTTAGTTCACATATACTATATCTGTGTAAATATATGTATACATACATAAATCTATATATGTGCTTAATTCAGAACTATATACCAAAAAATTTCAATGTGTGTATTTTTAATAAAGTAATAAAACTATAAAAATGAGCGATGTCTGTAATATATATTGCTTACTATAAAAAAATCACAAGTTGTTATGTAATATGAATTCATTATTATAGGAAAAACGTTTATGAAAATGTGCATGTATGCCTATGTGTTCGTGGGTATGTGTCATTTCAGCATTGAAATATCTTTAAGTATCTCAGGAAATTCTTAATAAAAGAGGAATTTGGAGAAGTGGAAGATTATACTTGAATCGAGTAGATTCTTTATTTGTTACAACTTATATTAAATTTGTATCACTTAAATGAAATTTTGTGTGATGAGAGAAACTAAGGACCAAATACATTTCTTATTCAAGGTCATATGGTGACAGAATCAGAAGAATTCTAACATAGTATGCCTAATGCTCTTTTCAGTAAACCAGAGGCAATGAATTCTATAGAAAGAAAGGGGAGAGTGGATAGTTGGACATGGCTTTATGGAGGAAGAGGCATTTTGAGTCACACCATAAAAGATTAGAAAAATTTCAAAGGTGGAGACGATTGAAGACATTTTTGGTGAAGAGAATATCTTGAACACAAGAGCAGGGGCAGGAGAAAATGAAGTCTGTTCAAAGTAGTTCAGATTAATTAGATCAATTATATAGCTGTGCATATGGCATTCGTACAAAATGCTGCAGAGATGATATAGGGCATGAGAACTCTGAAAAGACCCTATAGGGATTGATAATTAGGAACATATTAATAGGCTTCAGAGGAATTTCAGGGGAAGTAGAGGAGAAAGAAGTCAGAGTGCAGGAGGTTAAAAAACAAGTAAATGATGGGTAAATAAGACAGAGGGATATGTTTGGAACGAGAAAGAAAATTAAAGGAAAGGAATTTAAAGGGAAAATAGTATCAGTGAAAGATTTAGGAAGGTAAGCTTTATTCTTTTTTTCTTTGTTTTTTCTTTTTGAGACAGGGTCTTACTTTGTCACCAGGGATAGACTACAGTGGTATCATCACAGCTCATAGCAACTTCAAACTCCTGAGTTCAAGGGATCCTCCTGTCTCAGCCTCCCAAATAACTGGGACTACAGGCCTGAGCCACAATGCCCAGCTAATTTTTCTATTTGTAGTAGAGATGTGGTCTTGCTTTGCTTAGGCTGGTCTCAAATTCCTGAACTCAAGCAACCCACCGGTCTCAACCTCCCTGAGTATTAGGATATTACAGGTATGAGTGACCACAACTGCCCAAGGGTAAGTTTTCCCATAACTGACAACGAACATTTTTCAGACAAAAGGGGATGTGGGCAAGTGGAAAAGGAAAGCAGAAAAACACCAAAGAGGCGGCACTGATGAAACAAGGGCCGATAAGAGAATGAAGGTAGAGACAAGGGTGTCAGCCTTGCCTTTGGGGCTTGTTTCAATGATTTCATTGATGGTTTCATTGATGAAAAAAGAGCCAATCAGAGGAGAGGGTAGAGATAGAGGTATTAGCCTTGACTTTGAGACTGTGTGGTTAAGGACTAACTGAAAATTCTGGAGGTGACAGAGAGAAAACGTTGGCAATAAGAGGGCAGTTTGCATTTTCTACAGGTGGATGCAACAGTATCTACACCCCACATGCTCTTTTTGCAATTGATTTTTGACACACCCTCTCTTTGAAAGGTAGGGTCTATGGCCTTTCCCCATGAATATGTGTGAAATTGGTGATTATTTCAACCAATACAGTGCAGCAGATATGAAAGCCATGTTAGAGGCCAACACACAAAGAGAAATGTAGCTTCCACCATGCTCACTGGAACACTCACACTCAAACCCTAGAACCATCACTATTTAGTAAGTCCAAAGACTTTGAGTCTATCATCCTATGAGAAAGCTGCATGCAGGTGCTCCCATGGGCAATCCCGGTTTCTGATCTTCCCATCTCATTCACTAGACATGTGAGTCTATGTGTCTGCCAGGGATTCCAGGCTCCTCATCTTCCCAGGTAAGACTTTCTGATATATGGAGCAGAGGTAAATCCTACTCACTGTGTCCTTCCCAAATTTCTGACACACAAATAACAAAATAGTTGCTGCTTTATACCACTAGCTTAGGAGTGGTGTGTTGTGCAGTAAAAATCAGAGTAGATGGCCTCAATTTATTGGAAACCACTCTTCTGTGTTTAATGGGTTATGGTGCAGATTGAGGTGGGATGGTGAAAGATGAATCCTGGTCTCAAGAAGTTTAAAATGAGAGGGCAAAATAAGGCACATAAATAACCACCCAACCATTCCTAACCACATGTAACCACCCAGTAAAGTAAAAAGTTGATAGTGCTGCTGAACAATTTTCTCCAAAGGTCCTGCTGCTGAGATTAAGGAAGCTCAGGGAGAGACTAAGGTTTGCATGAGTTAAAGTACTGGAATAAACGATTACAGTGAATGCTCTAGGAAGGCAGAGAGACATGACTACAAAGATTGTCCAACAGCAATAAGTAGCTAGCTGGGTTTAATAGCATAAATTTGAAAAACGCCATATCAGCTCTGTTAGATCATGTTCTCTGACAATGTTTAAGAGTCTGGAGGAGAAAGTTGGAGAGTCAACAGTAGGAAACATCAGAGTTTCATCTGGCATTATAATTACCCGCACATTACTTAATTTGCAAACATTTATTTAATACCTACTATATCCCAGGCATTATGTACTGTAGAATGAAAAGGGGAATGTATAACCAATATAGAAGTATACATATAGAAATATGAGGGCTTTGAGAAAACTTTGATAAGTTCTATTTCAATGGATATGAGCGAGACCTTCCTTTTAATAATAGCATTAAAATGAGCCTGAATATCACAATTAAAAGGAAATAAGCCTCACATAAATAAATTAAGGCCCTCTGCACTCCTAAGATACTATAATTAGGTAAGGCCTGCCTAAAGTTTGGTCAAATTAGATTTACCTTTCTTTTGGTTCTGACCGACTTTCTTCTAAGCCACTTAATACCTAGTTAGTTTGAGGACGAACAGTAGCTAGCTGTGATTTTGAGAAGAGGTAGTTAATTCACAAAAATGTATTTCAATGTTTGTCTGGGTTTCTTTGCAAGAAAGCTTATGTTTACCCCCAGCTAAAGACTGATATTTCACATGATTAGCATCAAAAAAAAAAAAATCTGTGATTCTTTAAAACCTAAGGAGAACTATCCTGACACTATTCTTCCCACCAGTTTTTTTAAATACTCTCAGCTGCTCTGGAATGCTTATTCCAAATCTTCCTGGTACACAATAGTGACCTTAGCTCCACATAGTCATAGCAACTAAATACAAATGATGCTTGCTAACTGTGGGTCTATGAGTTATTTTTAAACAGGATGCACCAGCCTGTCAGCATTTTTTAGTAATAATAATTAGACTTATGACTTGTACTTGGTTTGGGGGGACTGAGGCATATTTGATAGCCAACTCTGATCACATAACTGCCTCTATAGCCTGCTCATTATATGAGACCAGGACCAGAAACCATTTCTGGGCTTCTTGGTAACGAAGAAGGTTTATATATATAGTTGTGGTGGTTTGAAACCTGGAGACAAAGCATGTCTTGTTCAAACAAGCAAGGGAAGGGCAAAGGAATCTGAGACATGCAATATCCAGATACTTTAAATATATACCCCATTCCTCATGTTGTTGTCCTGTATCCTTTGCTTGCAATAAAACTGTTCCATGAGTATAAATAATTTGCATCCTGTGAGTCTTTGCAGCAATCAGTAATGGAACATTTAAGGTAATTGATACAATTAATGCACAGAACATGGAGGATAAGAAGGCACAAAGAAGATCTCTGAGGGGAAAATGTATTTATTTATTTATTCATCCTTTACTGAGTGTTTACTGGTCTCAAAAATCTCCCTAGGAAATTGGCAGACAAAAATAACTCAGGCATGACCCTTGATCAAAAGATGTTCCCATTGTGAAGAAAAATATAGACATGCAAACAAAAGAGCACAACCAATGGTAATAACTTCTGAAAGAAGGGTGTGTAGAAGCAACAAGAGACAGGAAATCTTTTTGAGGGAATGTGTTAGGACTCTGTATTTAAACTTAGGGTAAATCAATGAGCGAGTAGTGGGTGAATGTGAAGGCCCAGACGTTATAGTATACCACTGCAGATTCTATAAACACTTCACTTAGGCTACATTAAGTTTACTTAAAAATTTTTTCTTCAATAACAAATGAAGCCTGGTTTACTGTACCTTTTTTAGTTTATAATCTTTTTAATTTTTTAAAATATTTTAACTCTTTTGTAATAACACTTCAAACACAAACACATTATATGGCTGGTTAAAAAAAAACTTTCCTTATATCCCTATTTTATAGGCTTTTTCTAGTTTTGAAATTTTTTATTTTTTGCTTTTCAATATTTTTGTTAAAAAAAAAAAAAGATACAAACATACACACCAGTCTAGGCCTACGCAGTGTCAGGATCATCAATTTCAATGTCTTCCAGTTTCACATGTTATCTTACTGGAATACCTTCAGGGGCAATAATGTGCATAAAGGTATTATGATAATGATGCCTTCTTCTAGAGTACCTCCTGAATGGCCTGCCTGATGCCATTTCACAGTTAACATTTGTGGTAATAAGTAGAAGGTGTATTCTTTTATTAATTTTTAATTAAAATCATAACTGTAGGCTTGGCCACCTGTGGCTCAAGCAGCTAAGGTGCCAGCCACATACACCTGAGCTGATGGGTTCAAATACAACGGCTTGAGCCCAGGAGTTGGAGGTTGCCATGAGCTGTGATGCCACAGCACTCTACCCAGGGCAAGAGCTTAACACTCTCTCTAAAATAAATAAATTAATTAACTAAATAAATAAAATAAAATTATAACTGTATACATTTATGGGGTATAATGTGATGATTTGATATACAATGTGGAATGCTGATGGGAGGAGAAAAAGAGGGGAAGGGAATTGGAGTATGCTTTAAAATAATGACGAGAAGCATAATATAGTAAATATATAAACCAGTAACATAGTCATTTATTATCATTATCAGCATTATGTATTATATATATGGTATGTGCTATACTTTAATTTTTTTTTGAGACATAATCTCACTCTGTTGCCCAGGTTAAAGTGCAGTGGCATCTTCATAGCTCACTAAAACCTCAAACTTCTGAGCTTAAGTGGCCTCCAAAAGAGCTTGGACTATAGGCATATGCCACCATACCTGCTTAACTTTTTTTTTTTTTTTTAATAGAGATGGGGCTTGCTATGTTCCTCAGGTTGGTCTCAGTCTCCTGGTCCCAAGTGATCCACCTTAGCCTCGCAAGGTACTAATATTGCAGGCATGAGCCACCATGTTCAGTTTATATATGCTATACTTTAATACAACTGGAAATGCAGATGTTTACACTAGCATCACCACCAACACTTGAGTTATATGCTGTACTAACATACTACAGTGGCTATGATGTCAGTAGATGGTAGAAATTTTTCAGCTTCATTATAATCTCATGAGATCACCATAGTATATGCAATCTGTAGTTGACTGAAATGTTGTTAGATGGTACATGATGCTAAAAACTTCCCAGACCTTGGGTATTTCCAGATCTGGGAAACTCAAAGGACAACCAATAAAATAAACTCAAAGCAACCCACATCAAGACGTAATTAAATTGTTAGAAGTCAAAAACAAAGAAAACTTTGAGAGCAGCAAAAGAAAAGTGTTTTTTTTTTTCATGTATAAAGGAAGCTACATGATGCTATAAGCAGATTTTTTAACAGAAACTTTGCAAGGTAGGTGGCAATTGTATGATATATTCAAAGTGCTAAAAGAAAAAAATCTGCCAACCAAGAGTAATATACCCAATTAAACTATCTTTCAAATGTAAAGGAGAAATAAAGATTTTCCCAGGCAAATAAAAGCTAAGGAAGTTTAACACCACTAAACCTCCCTTACAAGAAATGCTAGAAAGAGTTGAAACAGCAGACACAATGGCATAAGAAAGTATGGAATGCATTGATAGAAGTAAATATGTATCTAGATAAATACAGAATGCTCTACTATGGTAATGGTAGTGAGTAAATCATTTTTAATCCTGGTATAAAAGTTAAAAGAAAAAAGTAATTTAAAAAACCTGGCTAAAATTACACTAATGGATATGCAATACAGATATCAAAATTATGACATCATAACTTATATCATAAATTATAACATCAATAACATATAATATTGGAGTAACAGTATAGAGTTTTATATGCAAGTTATCAGCTTAAAATAGACTATTATAACTAGATATTTATGAAAGCCCTATTGTAAATACTAAAAAATGCCAAATCTATAAAAGATATACAAAAGAAAAAATAAAGTGTTTCAGTTTGAAAAAATAAAACAGAAAGGAAAACAACAAGGGATAAAAGAAACGCCAAAAAAAACTATAAGACAAACAGAAAATGTTAAGAAGTGATCCCATCTCAGGGTGGGCAAGGGACTTGAAGAGAAATTTCTCTGAAGAAGATCGGCGCATGGCCTACAGATATATGAAAAAATGCTCACCATCCTTAATTATCAGAGAAATGCAAATCAAAACTACTTTGAGATATCA